>JAVRKA010000709.1:0-61322 GCA_034508555.1 Venustoraphidia nigricollis | reverse complement strand
CAGATATAGGTGTCGATAGGCATTTCAGATATAGGTGTCGATAGGCATTTCAGATATAGGTGTCGATAGGCATTTCAGATATAGGTGTCGATAGGCATTTCAGATATAGGTGTCGATCGGCATTTCAGATATAGGTGCCGATAGGCATTTCAGATATAGTTGCCGATTGGCATTTTAAAAATAGGTGCCGATAGGCATTTCAGATATAGAAGCCGATAGGCATTTCAAATATAGGTGCCGATAGGCATTCCAGATATGGTTGCCGATAGGCATTTCAAATATAGGTGCTGATAGGCATTTCAGATGTAGTTTCCGATAGGCATTTCAAAAATAGGTGTCGATAGGCATTTCAGATATAGGTGTCGATAGGCATTTCAGATATAGGTGTCGATAGGCATTTCAGATATAGGTGTCGATAGGCATTTCAGATATAGGTGTCGATAGGCATTTCAGATATAGGTGTCGATAGGCATTTCAGATATAGGTGTCGATAGGCATTTCAGATATAGGTGTCGATAGGCATTTCAGATATAGGTGCCGATAGGCATTTCAGATATGGTTGCCGATTGGCATTTTAAAAATAGGTGCCGATAGGCATTTCAGATATAGAAGCAGATAGGCATTTCAAATATAGGTGCCGATAGGCATTCCAGATATGGTTGCCGATAGGCATTTCAAATATAGGTGCTGATAGGCATTTCAGATGTAGTTTCCGATAGGCATTTCAAAAATAGGTGTCGATAGGCATTTCAGATATAGGTGTCGATAGGCATTTCAGATATAGGTGTCGATAGGCATTTCAGATATAGGTGTCGATAGGCATTTCAGATATAGGTGTCGATAGGCATTTCAGATATAGGTGTCGATAGGCATTTCAGATATAGGTGTCGATAGGCATTTCAGATATAGGTGTCGATAGACATTTCAGATATAGGTGCCGATAGGCATTTCAGATATAGTTGCCGATTGGCATTTTAAAAATAGGTGCCGATAGGCATTTCAGATATAGAAGCCGATAGGCATTTCAAATATAGGTGCCGATAAGCATTCCAGATATGGTTGCCGATAGGCATTTCAAATATAGGTGCTGATAGGCATTTCAGATGTAGTTTCCGATAGGCATTTCAAAAATAGGTGTCGATAGGCATTTCAGATATAGGTGTCGATAGGCATTTCAGATATAGGTGTCGATAGGCGTTTCAGATATAGGTGTCGATAGGCATTTCAGATATAGGTGTCGATAGGCATTCCGGATATGGCTGCCGATAGGAATTTCAAATATAGGTGCTGATAGGCATTTTAGATGTAGTTTCCGATAGGCATTTCAAAAATAGGTGCCGATAGGCATTTTAGATATAGGTGCCGATAGGCATTTCAGATATAGAAGCCGATTGGCATTTCAAATATAGGTGCCGATAGGCATTCCAGATATGGTTGCCGATAGGCATTTCAAATATAGGTGCTGATAGGCATTTCAGATGTAGTTTCGAATAGGCATTTCAAAAATAGGTGCCGATAGGCATTTCAGATATAGGTGCCGATAGGCATTTCAGATATAGTTGCCGATTGGCATCTTTAAAATAGGTGCCGGTAGGCATTTCAGATATAGAAGCCGATAGGCATTTCAAATGTAGATGCCGATAGGCATTCCAGATATGATTGCCGATAGGCATTTCAAATATAAGTGCTGAAAGGCATTTCAGATGTAGTTTCCGATAGGCATTTCAAAAATTGGTGCCGATAGGCACTTCAGATATAGGTGCCGATAGGCATTTCAGATATAGTTGCCGATTGGCACTTTAAAAATAGGTGCCGATAGGCATTTCAGATATAGAAGCCGATAGGTATTTCAAATATAGGTGTCGATAGGCATTTCAGATATGGTTGCCGATAGGCATTTCAAATATTGGTGCTGATAGGCATTTCAGATGTAGTTTCCGATAGGCATTTCAAAAATAGGTGCCGATAGGCATTTCAGATATAGTTGCCGATTTGGCATTTTTAAAATAGGTGCCGATAGGCATTTCAGATATAGAAGCCGATAGGCATTTCAAATATAGGTGCCGATAGGCATTCCAGATATGGTTGCTGATAGGCATTTCAAATATAGGTGCTGATTGGCGTTTCAGATGTAGTTTCCGATAGGCATTTCTAAAATTGGTGCCGATAGGCATTTCAGATATAGGTGCCGATAGGCATTTCAGATATAGTTGCCGATTGGCATTTTAAAAATAGGTGTCGATAGGCATTTCAGATATAGAAGCCGATAGGCATTTCAAATATAGGTGTCGATAGGCACTTCAGATATGTTTGCCGATAGGCATTTCAAATATAGGTGCTGATAGGCATTTCAGATGTAGTTTCCAATAGGCATTTCAAAAATAGGTGCCGATAGGCATTTCAGATATAGGTGCCGATAGGCATTTCAGATATAGTTGCCGATTGGCATTTTAAAAATAGGTGCCGATAGGCATTTTAGATGTTGTTTCCGATAGGCATTTCAAAAATAGGTGCCGATAGGCATTTCAGATATAGGTGCCGATAGGCATATCAGATATAGTTGCCGATAGGCATTTAAAATATAGGTGCCGATAGGCATTTCAAATATAGGTGTCGATAGGCATTTCACATATAAATGCCGAAAGGCATTTCAGATATAGTTGCCGATAGGCATTTCTGATGTGGTTGCCGATAGGCATTTCAAATATAGGTGCTGATAGTCATTTCAGATGTAGTTTTCGATAGGCATTTCAAAAATTGATGCCGATAGGCATTTCAGATATAGGTGCCGATATGCATTTCAGATATAGTTACCGATTGGCATTTTAAAAATATGTGCCGATAGGCATTTCAGATATAGAAGCCGATAGGTATTTCAAATATAGGTGTCGATAGGCATTTCAGATATGGTTGACGATAGGCATTTCAAATATAGGTGCCGATAGGCATTTCAGATATAGGTGCCGATAGGCATTTCAGATATAGTTGCCGATTGGCATTTTAAAAATAGGTGCTGATAGGCATTTCAGATATAGAAGCCGATAGGTATTTCAAATATAGGTGTCGATAGGCATTTCAGATATGGTTGCCGATAGGCATTTCAAATATAGGTGCTGATAGGCATTTCAGATGTAGTTTCCGATAGGCAAATGAAAAAATAGGTGCCGATAGGCATTTCAGATATAGGTGCCGATAGGCATTTCAGATATAGTTGCCGATTATCATTTTAAAAATAGGTGCCGATAGGCATTTCAGATATAGAAGCCGATAGGCATTTCAAATATAGGTGCCGATAGGCATTCAAGATATGGTTGCCGATAGGCATTTCAAATATAGGTGCTGATAGGCATTTCAGATGTAGTTTCCGATTGGCATTTCAAAAATAGGTGTCGATAGGCATTTCAGATATAGGTGCCGATAGGCATTTCAGATATAGTTGCCGATTGGCATTTTAAAAATAGGTGCCGATAGGCATTTCAGATATAGAAGCCGATAGGCATTTCAAATATAGGTGCCGATAGGCATTCCAGATATGGTTGCCGATAGGCATTTCAAATATAGGTGCTGATAGGCATTTCAGATGTAGTTTCCGATAGGCATTTCAAAAAGAGGTGCCGATAGGTATTTCAGATATAGGTGCCGATAGGCATTTCAGACATGGTTGCCGATTGGCATTTTAAAAATAGGTGCCGATAGGCATTTCAGAAATAGAAGCCGATAGGCATTTCAAATAAAGGTGCCGATAGGCATTCCAGATATGATTGCCGATAGGCATTTGAAATATAGGTGCTGATAGGCATTTCAGATGTAGTTTCCGATAGGCATTTCAAAAATAGGTGCCGATAGGCATTTCAGATATAGGTGCTGATAGGCATTTCAGATATAGTTGCCGATTGGCATTTTAAAAATAGGTGCCGATAGGCATTTCAGATATAGAAGCCGATAGGCATTTCAAATATAGGTGCCGATAGGCATTCCAGATATGGTTGCCGATAGGCATTTCAAATATAGGTGCTGATAAGCATTTCAGATGTAGTTTACGATAGGCATTTCAAAAATAGGTGCCGATAGGCATTTCAGATATAGGTGCCGATAGGCATTTCAGATATAGTTGCCAATTGGCATTTTAAAAATAGGTGCCGATAGGCATTTCAGATATAGAAGCCGATAGGCATTTCAAATATAGGTGCCGATAGGCATTCCAGATATGGTTGCCGATAGGCATTTCAAATATAGGTGCTTATAGGCATTTAAGATGTAGTTTCCGATAGGCATTTCAAAAATTGATGCCGATAGGCATTTCAGATATAGGTGCCGATAGGCATTTCAGATATAGTTGCCGATTGGCATTTTTAAAACAGGTGCCGATAGGCATTTCAGATATAGAGGCCGATAGGTATTTCAAATATAGGTGTCGATAGGCATTATAAATACGGTTGCCGATAGGCATTTCAAATATAGGAGCAGATAGGCATTTCAGATGTAGTTTCCGAAAGGCATTTCAAAAATAGGTGCCGATAAACATTTCAGATATAGGTGCCGATAGGCATTTCTGATATAGTTGCCGATTGCAATTTTAAAAATAGGTGCCGATAGGCATTTCAGATATAGAAGCCGATAGGCATTTTAAATATAGGTGCCGATAGGCATTCCAGATATGGTTGCCGATAGGCATTTCAAATATAAGTGCTGATAGGCATTTCAGATGTAGTTTCCGATAGGCATTTCAAAAATAGGTACCGATAGGCATTTCAGATATAGGTGCCGATAGTCATTTCAGATATAGTTGCCAATTGGCATTTTAAAAATAGGTGTCGATAGGTATTTCAGATATAGAAGCCGATAGGCATTTCAAATATAGGTGCCGATAGGCATTTCAAATATAGGTGTGATAGGCATTTTAGATGTAGTTTTCGATAGGCATTTCAAAAATTGATGCCGATAGGCATTTAAGATATAGGTGCCGATAGGCATTTCAGATATAGTTGCCGATTGGCATTTTAAAAATAGGTGCCGATAGGCATTTCAGATATAGAAGCCGATAGGTATTTCAAATATAGGTGTCGATAGGCATTTCAGATATGGTTGCCGATAGGCATTTCAAATATAGGTGCTGATAGGCATTTCAGATGTAGTTTCCGATAGGCAAATGAAAAAATAGGTGCCGATAGGCATTTCAGATATAGGTGCCGATTGGCATTTCAGATATAGGTGCCGATAGGCATTTCAGATATAGTTGCCGATTGGCATTTTAAAAATAGGTGCCGATAGGCATTTCAGATATAGAAGCCGATAGGCATTTCAAATATAGGTGCCGATAGGCATTCCAGATATGGTTGCCGATAGGCATTTCAAATATAGGTGCTGATAGGCATTTCAGATGTAGTTTCCGATAGGCATTTCAAAAATAGGTGTCGATAGGCATTTCAGATATAGGTGTCGATAGGCATTACAGATATAGGTGTCGATAGGCATTTCAGATATAGGTGTCGATAGGCATTTCAGATATAGGTGTCGATAGGAATTTCAGATATAGGTGTCGATAGGCATTTCAGAAATAGGTGTCGATAGGCATTTCAGATATAGGTGCCGATAGGCATTTCAGATATAGTTGCCGACTGGCATTTTAAAAATAGGTGCCGATAGGCATTTCAGATATAGAAGCCGATAGGCATTTCAAATATAGGTGCCGATGAGCATTCCAGATATGGTTGCCGATAGGCATTTCAAATATAGGTGCTGATAGGCATTTCAGATGTAGTTTCCGATAGGCATTTCAAAAATAGGTGTCGATAGGCATTTCAGATATAGGTGTCGATAGGCATTTCAGATATAGGTGTCGATAGGCATTTCAGATATAGGTGTCGATAGGCATTTCAGATATAGGTGTCGATAGGCATTTCAGATATAGGTGTCGATAGGCATTTCAGATATAGGTGTCGATCGGCATTTCAGATATAGGTGCCGATAGGCATTTCAGATATAGTTGCCGATTGGCATTTTAAAAATAGGTGCCGATAGGCATTTCAGATATAGAAGCCGATAGGCATTTCAAATATAGGTGCCGATAGGCATTCCAGATATGGTTGCCGATAGGCATTTCAAATATAGGTGCTGATAGGCATTTCAGATGTAGTTTCCGATAGGCATTTCAAAAATAGGTGTCGATAGGCATTTCAGATATAGGTGTCGATAGGCATTTCAGATATAGGTGTCGATAGGCATTTCAGATATAGGTGTCGATAGGCATTTCAGATATAGGTGTCGATAGGCATTTCAGATATAGGTGTCGATAGGCATTTCAGATATAGGTGTCGATAGGCATTTCAGATATAGGTGTCGATAGGCATTTCAGATATAGGTGCCGATAGGCATTTCAGATATGGTTGCCGATTGGCATTTTAAAAATAGGTGCCGATAGGCATTTCAGATATAGAAGCAGATAGGCATTTCAAATATAGGTGCCGATAGGCATTCCAGATATGGTTGCCGATAGGCATTTCAAATATAGGTGCTGATAGGCATTTCAGATGTAGTTTCCGATAGGCATTTCAAAAATAGGTGTCGATAGGCATTTCAGATATAGGTGTCGATAGGCATTTCAGATATAGGTGTCGATAGGCATTTCAGATATAGGTGTCGATAGGCATTTCAGATATAGGTGTCGATAGGCATTTCAGATATAGGTGTCGATAGGCATTTCAGATATAGGTGTCGATAGGCATTTCAGATATAGGTGTCGATAGACATTTCAGATATAGGTGCCGATAGGCATTTCAGATATAGTTGCCGATTGGCATTTTAAAAATAGGTGCCGATAGGCATTTCAGATATAGAAGCCGATAGGCATTTCAAATATAGGTGCCGATAAGCATTCCAGATATGGTTGCCGATAGGCATTTCAAATATAGGTGCTGATAGGCATTTCAGATGTAGTTTCCGATAGGCATTTCAAAAATAGGTGTCGATAGGCATTTCAGATATAGGTGTCGATAGGCATTTCAGATATAGGTGTCGATAGGCGTTTCAGATATAGGTGTCGATAGGCATTTCAGATATAGGTGTCGATAGGCATTCCGGATATGGCTGCCGATAGGAATTTCAAATATAGGTGCTGATAGGCATTTTAGATGTAGTTTCCGATAGGCATTTCAAAAATAGGTGCCGATAGGCATTTTAGATATAGGTGCCGTTAGGCATTTCAGATATAGAAGCCGATTGGCATTTCAAATATAGGTGCCGATAGGCATTCCAGATATGGTTGCCGATAGGCATTTCAAATATAGGTGCTGATAGGCATTTCAGATGTAGTTTCGAATAGGCATTTCAAAAATAGGTGCCGATAGGCATTTCAGATATAGGTGCCGATAGGCATTTCAGATATAGTTGCCGATTGGCATCTTTAAAATAGGTGCCGGTAGGCATTTCAGATATAGAAGCCGATAGGCATTTCAAATGTAGATGCCGATAGGCATTCCAGATATGATTGCCGATAGGCATTTCAAATATAAGTGCTGAAAGGCATTTCAGATGTAGTTTCCGATAGGCATTTCAAAAATTGGTGCCGATAGGCACTTCAGATATAGGTGCCGATAGGCATTTCAGATATAGTTGCCGATTGGCACTTTAAAAATAGGTGCCGATAGGCATTTCAGATATAGAAGCCGATAGGTATTTCAAATATAGGTGTCGATAGGCATTTCAGATATGGTTGCCGATAGGCATTTCAAATATTGGTGCTGATAGGCATTTCAGATGTAGTTTCCGATAGGCATTTAAAAAATAGGTGCCGATAGGCATTTCAGATATAGTTGCCGATTTGGCATTTTTAAAATAGGTGCCGATAGGCATTTCAGATATAGAAGCCGATAGGCATTTCAAATATAGGTGCCGATAGGCATTCCAGATATGGTTGCTGATAGGCATTTCAAATATAGGTGCTGATTGGCGTTTCAGATGTAGTTTCCGATAGGCATTTCTAAAATTGGTGCCGATAGGCATTTCAGATATAGGTGCCGATAGGCATTTCAGATATAGTTGCCGATTGGCATTTTAAAAATAGGTGTCGATAGGCATTTCAGATATAGAAGCCGATAGGCATTTCAAATATAGGTGTCGATAGGCACTTCAGATATGTTTGCCGATAGGCATTTCAAATATAGGTGCTGATAGGCATTTCAGATGTAGTTTCCAATAGGCATTTCAAAAATAGGTGCCGATAGGCATTTCAGATATAGGTGCCGATAGGCATTTCAGATATAGTTGCCGATTGGCATTTTAAAAATAGGTGCCGATAGGCATTTTAGATGTTGTTTCCGATAGGCATTTCAAAAATAGGTGCCGATAGGCATTTCAGATATAGGTGCCGATAGGCATATCAGATATAGTTGCCGATAGGCATTTAAAATATAGGTGCCGATAGGCATTTCAAATATAGGTGTCGATAGGCATTTCACATATAAATGCCGAAAGGCATTTCAGATATAGTTGCCGATAGGCATTTCTGATGTGGTTGCCGATAGGCATTTCAAATATAGGTGCTGATAGTCATTTCAGATGTAGTTTTCGATAGGCATTTCAAAAATTGATGCCGATAGGCATTTCAGATATAGGTGCCGATATGCATTTCAGATATAGAAGCCGATAGGTATTTCAAATATAGGTGTCGATAGGCATTTCAGATATGGTTGACGATAGGCATTTCAAATATAGGTGCCGATAGGCATTTCAGATATAGGTGCCGATAGGCATTTCAGATATAGTTGCCGATTGGCATTTTAAAAATAGGTGCCGATAGGCATTTCAGATATAGAAGCCGATAGGCATTTCAAATATAGGTGCCGATAGGCATTCCAGATATGGTTGCCGATAGGCATTTCAAATATAGGTGCTGATAGGCATTTCAGATGTAGTTTCCGATAGGCATTTCAAAAATAGGTGTCGATAGGCATTTCAGATATAGGTGTCGATAGGCATTTCAGATATAGGTGTCGATAGGCATTTCAGATATAGGTGTCGATAGGCATTTCAGATATAGGTGTCGATAGGCATTTCAGATATAGGTGTCGATAGGCATTTCAGATATAGGTGTCGATAGGCATTTCAGATATAGGTGCCGATAGGCATTTCAGATATAGTTGCCGATTGGCATTTTAAAAATAGGTGCCGATAGGCATTTCAGATATAGAAGCCGATAGGCATTTCAAATATAGGTGCCGATAGGCATTCCAGATATGGTTGCCGATAGGCATTTCAAATATAGGTGCTGATAGGCATTTCAGATGTAGTTTCCGATAGGCATTTCAAAAATAGGTGTCGATAGGCATTTCAGATATAGGTGTCGATAGGCATTTCAGATATAGGTGTCGATAGGCATTTCAGATATAGGTGTCGATAGGCATTTCAAATATAGGTGTCGATAGGCATTTCAGATATAGGTGTCGATAGGCATTTCAGATATAGGTGTCGATAGGCATTTCAGATATAGGTGTCGATAGGCATTTCAGATATAGGTGTCGATAGGCATTTCAGATATAGGTGCCGATAGGCATTTCAGATATAGTTGCCGATTGGTATTTTAAAAATAGGTGCCGATAGGCATTTCAGATATAGAAGCCGATAGGCATTTTTAAATATAGGTGCCGATAGGCATTCCAGATATGGTTGCCGATAGGCATTTCAAATATAGGTGCTGATAGGCATTTCAGATGTAGTTTCCGATAGGCATTTCAAAAATAGGTGTCGATAGGCATTTCAGATATAGGTGTCGATAGGCATTTCAGATATACGTGTCGATAGGCATTTCAGATATAGGTGTCGATAGGCATTTCAGATATAGGTGTCGATAGGCATTTCAGATATAGGTGTCGATAGGCATTTTAGATATAGGTGTCGATAGGCATTTCAGATATAGGTGCCGATAGGCATTTCAGATATAGTTGCCGATTGGCATTTTAAAAATAGGTGCCGATAGGCATTTCAGATATAGAAGCCGATAGGCATTTCAAATATAGGTGCCGATAGGCATTCCAGATATGGTTGCCGATAGGCATTTCAAATATAGGTGCTGATAGGCATTTTTTATGTAGTTTCCGATAGGCATTTCAAAAATAGGTGTCGATAGGCATTTCAGATATAGGTGTCGATAGGCATTTCAGATATAGGTGTCGATAGGCATTTCAGATATAGGTGTCGATAGGCATTTCAGATATAGGTGTCGATAGGCATTTCAGATATAGGTGTCGATAGGCATTTCAGATATAGGTGTCGATAGGCATTTCAGATATAGGTGTCGATAGGCATTAAAGATATAGGTGCCGATAGGCATTTCAGATATAGTTGCCGATTGGCATTTTAAAAATAGGTGCCGATAGGCATTTCAGATATAGAAGCCGATAGGCATTTCAAATATAGGTGCCGATAGGCATTCCAGATATGGTTGCCGATAGGCATTTCAAATATAGGTGCTGATAGGCATTTCAGATGTAGTTTCCGATAGGCATTTCAAAAATAGGTGTCGATAGGCATTTCAGATATAGGTGTCGATAGGCATTTCAGATATAGGTGTCGATAGGCATTTCAGATATAGGTGTCGATAGGCATTTCAGATATAGGTGTCGATAGGCATTCCGGATATGGCTGCCGATAGGAATTTCAAATATAGGTGCTGATAGGCATTTTAGATGTAGTTTCCGATAGGCATTTCAAAAATAGGTGCCGATAGGCATTTTAGATATAGGTGCCGATAGGCATTTCAGATATAGAAGCCGATAGGCATTTCAAATATAGGTGCCGATAGGCATTCCAGATATGGTTGCCGATAGGCATTTCAAATATAGGTGCTGATAGGCATTTCAGATGTAGTTTCGGATAGGCATTTCAAAAATAGGTGCCGATAGGCATTTCAGATATAGGTGCCGATAGGCATTTCAGATATAGTTGCCGATTGCCATCTTTAAAATAGGTGCCGGTAGGCATTTCAGATATAGAAGCCGATAGGCATTTCAAATGTAGATGCCGATAGGCATTCCAGATATGATTGCCGATAGGCATTTCAAATATAAGTGCTGAAAGGCATTTCAGATGTAGTTTCCTATAGGCATTTCAAAAATTGGTGCCGATAGGCACTTCAGATATAGGTGCCGATAGGCATTTCAGATATAGTTGCCGATTGGCACTTTAAAAATAGGTGCCGATAGGCATTTCAGATATAGAAGACGATAGGTATTTCAAATATAGGTGTCGATAGGCATTTCAGATATGGTTGCCGATAGGCATTTCAAATATTGGTGCTGATAGGCATTTCAGATGTAGTTTCCGTTAGGCATTTCAAAAATAGGTGCCGATAGGCATTTCAGATATAGTTGCCGATTTGGCATTTTTAAAATAGGTGCCGATAGGCATTTCAGATATAGAAGCCGATAGGCATTTCAAATATAGGTGCCGATAGGCATTCCAGATATGGTTGCTGATAGGCATTTCAAATATAGGTGCTGATTGGCATTTCAGATGTAATTTCCGATAGGCATTTCTAAAATTGGTGCCGATAGGCATTTCAGATATAGGTGCCGATAGGCATTTCAGATATAGTTGCCGATTGGCATTTTAAAAATAGGTGTCGATAGGCATTTCAGATATAGAAGCCGATAGGCATTTCAAATATAGGTGTCGATAGGCACTTCAGATATGTTTGCCGATAGGCATTTCAAATATAGGTGCTGATAGGCATTTCAGATGTAGTTTCCAATAGGCATTTCAAAAATAGGTGCCGATAGGCATTTCAGATATAGGTGCCGATAGGCATTTCAGATATAGTGTCCGATTGGCATTTTAAAAATAGGTGCCGATAGGCACTTTAGATGTAGTTTCCGATAGGCATTTCAAAAATAGGTGCCGATAGGCATTTCAGATATAGGTGCCGATAGGCATATCAGATATAGTTGCCGATAGGCATTTAAAATATAGGTGCTGATAGTCATTTCAGATGTAGTTTTCGATAGGCATTTCAAAAATTGATGCCGATAGGCATTTCAGATATAGGTGCCGATAGGCATTTCAGATATAGTTACCGATTGGCATTTTAAAAATAGGTGCCGATAGGCATTTCAGATATAGAAGCCGATAGGTATTTCAAATATAGGTGTCGATAGGCATTTCAAATATGGTTGATGATAGGCATTTCAAATATAGGTGCCGATAGGCATTTCAGATATAGGTGCCGATAGGCATTTCAGATATAGTTGCCGATTGGCATTTAAAAAATAGGTGCCGATAGGCATTTCAGATATAGAAGCCGATAGGTATTTCAAATATAGGTGTCGATAGGCATTTCAGATATGGTTGCCGATAGGCATTTCAAATATAGGTGCTGATAGGCATTTCAGATGTAGTTTCCGATAGGCAAATGAAAAAATAGGTGCCGATAGGCATTTCAGATATAGGTGAAGATAGGCATTTCAGATATAGTTGCCGATTGGCATTTTAAATATAGGTGCCGATAGGCATTCCAGATATGGTTGCCGATAGGCATTTCAAATATAGGTGCTGATAGGCATTTCAGATGTAGTTTCCGATAGGCATTTCAAAAATAGGTGTCGATAGGCATTTCAGATATAGGTGCCGATAGGCATTTTAGATATAGTTGCCGATTGGCATTTTAAAAATAGGTGCCGATAGGCATTTCAAATATAGAAGCCGATAGGCATTTCAAATATAGGTGCCGATAGGCATTCCAGATATGGTTGCCGATAGGCATTTCAAATATAGGTGCTGATAGGCATTTCAGATGTAGTTTCCGATAGGCATTTCAAAAAGAGGTGCCGATAGGCATTTCAGATATAGGTGCCGATAGGCATTTCAGACATGGTTGCCGATTGGCATTTTAAAAATAGGTACCGATAGGCATTTCAGATATAGAAGCCGATAGGCATTTCAAATATAGGTGCCGATAGGCATTCCAGATATGATTGCCGATAGGCATTTCAAATATAGGTGCTGATAGGCATTTCAGATGTAGTTTCCAATAGGCATTTCAAAAATAGGTGCCGATAGGCATTTCAGATATAGGTGCTGATAGGCATTTCAGATATAGTTGCCGATTGGCATTTTAAAAATAGGTGCCGATAGGCATTTCAGATATAGAAGCCGATATACATTTTAAATATAGGTGCCGATAGGCATTCCAGATATGGTTGCCGATAGGCATTTCAAATATAGGTGCTGATAGGCATTTCAGATGTAGTTTCCGATAGGCATTTAAAAAATTGGTGCCGATAGGCATTTCAGATATAGGTGCCGATAGGCATATCAGATATAGTTGCCGATAGGCATTTAAAATATAGGTGCCAATAGGCATTTTAAATATAGGTGTCGATAGGCATTTCAGATATGAATGCC
Source organism: Venustoraphidia nigricollis (assembly GCA_034508555.1). Taxonomy (NCBI): domain Eukaryota; kingdom Metazoa; phylum Arthropoda; class Insecta; order Raphidioptera; family Raphidiidae; genus Venustoraphidia; species Venustoraphidia nigricollis. The sequence goes on along the minus strand of JAVRKA010000709.1, from coordinate 47,927 downwards.
GAAAGGCATTTCAGATATAGTTGCTGATTGGCATTTTAAAAATAGGTGCCGATAGGCATTTCAGATATAGAAGCCGATAGGCATTTCAAATATAGGTGCCGATAGGCATTCCATTTATGGTTGCCGATAGGCATTTCAAATATAGGTGCTGATAGGCATTTCAGATGTAGTTTCCGATAGGCATTTCAAAAATAGGTGTCGATAGGCATTTCAGATATAGGTGCCGATAGGCATTTCAGATATAGTTGCCGATTGGCATTTTAAAAATAGGTGCCGATAGGCATTTCAGATATAGAAGCCGATAGGCATTTCAAATATAGGTGCCGATAGGCATTCCAGATATGGTTGCCGATAGGCATTTCAAATATAGGTGCTGATAGGCATTTCAGATGTATTTTCCGATAGGCATTTCAAAAAGAGGTGCCGATAGGCATTTCAGATATAGGTGCCGATAGGCATTTCAGACATGGTTGCCGATTGGCATTTTAAAAATAGGTGCCGATAGGCATTTCAGATATAGAAGCCGATATGCATTTCAAATATAGGTGCCGATAGGCATTCCAGTTATGGTTGCCGATAGGCATTTCAAATATAGGTGCTTATAGGCATTTAAGATGTAGTTTCCGATAGGCATTTCAAAAATTGATGCCGATAGGCATTTCAGATATAGGTGCCGATAGGCAATTCAGATATAGTTGCGGATTGGCATTTTAAAAACAGGTGCCGATAGGCATTTCAGATATAGAGGCCGATAGGTATTTCAAATATAGGTGTCGATAGGCATTATAGATACGGTTGCCGATAGGCATTTCAGATGTAGTTTCCGAAAGGCATTTCAAAAATAGGTGCCGATAGGCATTTCAGATATAGGTGCCGATAGGCATTTCTGATATAGTTGCCGATTGGCATTTTAAAAAAAAATGCCGATAGGCATTTAAGATATAGAAGCCGATAGGCATTTTAAATATAGGTGCCGATAGGCATTCCAGATATGGTTGCCGATAGGCATTTCAAATATAAGTGCTGATAGGCATTTCAGATGTAGTTTCCGATAGGCATTTCAAAAATAGGTACCGATAGGCATTTCAGATATAGGTGCCGATAGTTCGTTCAGATATAGTTGCCAATTGGCATTTTAAAAATAGGTGTCGATAGGCATTTCAGATATAGAAGCCGATAGGCATTTCAAATATAGGTGCCGATAGGCATTCCAGATATGGTTGCCGATAGGCATTTCAAATATAGGTGCTGATAGGCATTTCAGATGTAGTTTCCGATAGGCATTTCAAAAATAGGTACCGATAGGCATTTCAGATATAGGTGCCGATAGGCATTTCAGATATATTTGCTGATTGGCATTTTAAAAAAAGGTGCCGATAGGCATTTCAGATATAGAAGCCGATAGGTATTTCAAATATAGGTGTCGATAGGCATTTCAGATATGGTTGCCGATAGGCATTTCAAATTTAGGTGCCGATAGGCATTTCAGATATATTTGCCGATTGGCATTTTAAAAAAAGGTGCCGATAGGCATTTCAGATATAGAAGCCGATAGGCATTTCAAATATAGGTGCCGATAGGCATTTCAGATATAGATGCCGATTGCCATTTTAAAAATAGGTGCCGATAGACATTTCAGATATAGAAGCCGATAGGCATTTCAAATATAGGTGCCGATAGGCATTCCAGATATGGTTGCCGATAGGCATTTCAAATATAGGTGCTGATAGGCATTTCAGATGTAGTTTCCGATAGGCATTTCAAAAATAGGCGCCGATAGGCATTTCAGATATAGGTGCCGATAGGCATTTCAGATATAGTTGCCGATTGCCATTTTAAAAATAGGTGCCGATAGGCATTTCAGATATAGAAGCCGAGAGGCATTTCAAATATAGGTGCCGATAGGCATTCCAGATATGGTTGCCGATAGGCATTTCAAATATAGGTGCTGATAGGCATTTTAGATGTAGTTTCCGATTGGAATTTCAAAAAAAGGTGCCGATAGGCATTTCAGATATAGGTGTTGATAGGCATTTCAGATATAGTTGCCAATTGGCATTTTAAAAATAGGTGCCGATAAGCATTTCAGATATAGAAGCCGATAGGCATTTCAAGTATAGGTGGCGATAGGCATTCCAGATATGTTTGCCGATAGGCATTTCAAATATAGGTGCTGATAGGCATTTTAGATGTAGTTTCCGATAGACATTTCAAAAATTGATGCCGATAGGCATTTAAGATATAGGTGCCGATAGGCATTTCAGATATAGTTGCCGATTGGCATTTTAAAAATAGGTGCCGATAGGCATTTTAGATGTAGTTTCCGATAGGCATTTCAAAAATAGGTGCCGATAGGCATTTCAGATATAGGTACCGATAGGCATATCAGATATAGTTGCCGATAGGCATTTAAAGTATAGGTGCCGATAGGCATTTCAAATATAGGTGTCGATAGGCATTTCAGATATGAATGCCGAAAGGCATTTCAGATATAGGTGCCGATAGGCATTTTTGATGTGGTTGCCGATAGGCATTTCAAATATAGGTGCTGATAGGCATTTCAGATGTAGTTTCCGATAGGCATTTCAAAAATAGGTGTCGATAGGCATTTCAGATATAGGTGCCGGTAGGCATTTCAGATATAGTTGCCGATTGGCATTTTAAAAATAGGTGCCGATAGGCATTTCAGATATAGAAGCCGATAGGCATTTCAAATATAGGTGCCGATAGGCATTCCAGATATGGTTGCCGATAGGCATTTCAAATATAGGTGCTGATAGGCATTTCAGATGTAGTTTCCGATAGGCATTTCAAAAATAGGTGCCGATAGGCATTTCAGATATAGGTGCCGATAGGCATTTCAGACATGGTTGCCGATTGGCATTTTAAAAATAGGTGCCGATAGGCATTTCAGATATAGAAGCCGATAGGCATTTCAAATATAGGTGCCGATAGGCATTCCAGATATGGTTGCCGATAGGCATTTCAAATATAGGTGCTGATAGGCATTTCAGATGTAGTTTCCGATAGGCATTTCAAAAATAGGTGCCGATAGGCATATCAGATATAGGTGCCGATAGGCATTTCAGATATAGTTGCCGATTGGCATTTTAAAAATAGGTGCCGATAGGCATTTCAGATATAGAAGCCGATAGGCATTTTAAATATAGGTGCCGATAGGCATTCCAGATATGGTTGCCGATAGGCATTTCAAATATAGGTGCTGATAGGCATTTCAGATGTAGTTTCCGATAGGCATTAAAAAAATTGGTGCCGATAGGCATTTCAGATATAGGTGCCGATAGGCATTTCAGATATAGTTGCCGATTGGCATTTTAAAAATAGGTGCCGATAGGCATTTCAGATATAGAAGCCGATAGGTATTTCAAATATAGGTGTCGATAGGCAATTCAGATATGGTTGCCGATAGGCATTTCAAATATAGGTGCTGATAGGCATTTCAAATGTAGTTTCCGGTAGGCATTTCAAAAATAGGTGCCGATAGGCATTTCAGATATAGGTGCCGATAGGCATTTCAGATATAGTTGCCGATTGGCATTTTAAAAATAGGTGCCGATAGGCATTTCAGATATAGAAGCCGATAGGCATTTCAAATATAGGTGCTGATAAGCATTTCAGATGTAGTTTACGATAGGCATTTCAAAAATAGGTGCCGATAGGCATTTCAGATATAGGTGCCGATAGGCATTTCAGATATAGTTGCCAATTGGCATTTTAAAAATAGGTGCCGATAGGCATTTCAGATATAGAAGCCGATAGGCATTTCAAATATAGGTGCCGATAGGCATTCCAGATATGGTTGCCGATAGGCATTTCAAATATAGGTGCTTATAGGCAGTTTAGATGTAGTTTCCGATAGGCATTTCAAAAATTGATGCCGATAGGCATTTCAGATATAGGTGCCGATAGGCATTTCAGATATAGTTGCCGATTGGCATTTTAAAAACAGGTGCCGATAGGCATTTCAGATATAGAGGCCGATAGGTATTTCAAATATAGGTGTCGATAGGCATTTCAGATATGGTTGCCGATAGGCATTTCAAATAAAGGAGCAGATAGGCATTTCAGATGTAGTTTCCGAAAGGCATTTCAAAAATAGGTGCCGATAGGCATTTCAGATATAGGTGCCGACAGGCATTTCAGATATAGGTGCCTATAGGCATTTCAGATATATTTGCCGATTGGCATTTTAAAAATAGGTGCCGATAGGCATTTTAGATGTAGTTTCCGATAGGCATTTCAAAAATAGGTGCCGATAGGCATTTCAGATATAGGTGCCGATAGGCATATCAGATATAGTTGCCGATAGGCATTTAAAATATAGGTGCCGATAGGCATTTCAAATATAGGTGTCGATAGGCATTTCAGATATGAATGCCGAAAGGCATTTCAGATATAGGTGCCGATAGGCATTTCTGATGTGGTTGCCGATAGGCATTTCAAATATAGGTGCTGATAGGCATTTCAGATGTAGATTCCGATAGGCATTTCAAAAATAGGTGTCGATAGGCATTTCAGATATAGGTGCCGATAGGCATTTCAGACATAGTTGCCGATTGGCATTTTAAAAATAGGTGCCGATAGGCATTTCAGATATAGAAGCCGATAGGCATTTCAAATATAGGTGCCGATAGGCATTCCAGATATGGATGCCGATAGGCATTTCAAATATAGGTGCTGATAGGCATTTCAGATGTAGTTTTCGATAGGCATTTCAAAAATAGGTGCCGATAAGCATTTCAGATATAGGTGCCGATATGCATTTCAGATATAGTTGCCGATTGGCATTTTAAAAATAGGTGCCGATAGGCATTTCAGATATAGAAGCCGATAGGCATTTTAAATATAGGTGCCGATAGGCATTCCAGATATGGTTGCCGATAGGCATTTCAAATATAGGTGCTGATAGGCATTTCAAATGTAGTTTCCGATAGGCATTTCAAAAATAGGTGCCGATAGGCATTTCAGATATAGTTGCCAATTGGCATTTTAAAAATAGGTGCCGATAGGCATTTCAGATATAGAAGCCGATAGGCATTTCAAATATAGGTGCTGATAGGCATTCCAGATATGGTTGCCGATAGGCATTTCAAATATAGGTGCTTATAGGCAGTTTAGATGTAGTTTCCGATAGGCATTTCAAAAATTGATGCCGATAGGCATTTCAGATATAGGTGCCGATAGGCATTTCAGATTTAGTTGCCGATTGGCATTTTAAAAACAGGTGCCGATAGGCTTTTCAGATATAGAGGCCGATAGGTATTTCAAATATAGGTATCGATAGGCATTTCAGATATGGTTGCCGATAGGCATTTCAATTATAGGAGCAGATAGGCATTTCAGATGTAGTTTCCGAAAGGCATTTCAAAAATAGGTGCCGATAGGCATTTCAGATATAGGTGCCGATAGGCATTTCAGATATAGGTGCCGATAGGCATTTTAAAAATAGGTGCCGATAGGCATTTCAGATATAGAAGCCGATAGGCATTTTAAATATAGGTGCCGATAGGCATTCCAGATATGGTTGCCGATAGGCATTTCAAATATAGGTGCTGATAGGCATTTCAAATATAGGTGCTGATAGGCATTTCAGATGTAGTTTCCGATAGGCATTTAAAAAATTGGTGCCGATAGGCATTTCAGATATAGGTGCCGATAGGCATTTCAGATATAGTTGCCGATTGGCATTTTAAAAATAGGTGCCGATAGGCATTTCAGATATAGAAGCCGATAGGTATTTCAAATATAGGTGTCGATAGGCAATTCAGATATGGTTGCCGATAGGCATTTCAAATATAGGTGCTGATAGGCATTTCAAATGTAGTTTCCGATAGGCATTTCAAAAATAGGTGCCGATAGGCATTTCAGATATAGTTGCCAATTGGCATTTTAAAAATAGGTGCCGATAGGCATTTCAGATATAGAAGCCGATAGGCATTTCAAATATAGGTGCTGATAGGCATTCCAGATATGGTTGCCGATAGGCATTTCAAATATAGGTGCTTATAGGCAGTTTAGATGTAGTTTCCGATAGGCATTTCAAAAATTGATGCCGATAGGCATTTCAGATATAGGTGCCGATAGGCATTTCAGATATAGTTGCCGATTGGCATTTTAAAAACAGGTGCCGATAGGCTTTTCAGATATAGAGGCCGATAGGTATTTCAAATATAGGTATCGATAGGCATTTCAGATATGGTTGCCGATAGGCATTTCAATTATAGGAGCAGATAGGCATTTCAGATGTAGTTTCCGAAAGGCATTTCAAAAATAGGTGCCGATAGGCATTTCAGATATAGGTGCCGATAGGCATTTCAGATATAGGTGCCGATAGGCATTTCAGATATAGTTGCGGATTGGCATTTTAAAAATAGGTGCCGATAGGCATTTCAGATATAGAAGCCGATAGGCATTTTAAATATAGGTGCCGATAGGCATTCCAGATATGGTTGCCGATAGGCATTTCAATATAAGTGCTGATAGGCATTTTAGATGTAGTTTCCGTAGGCATTTAAAAAATAGGAACAGATAGGCATTTTTATATAGGTGCCGATAGTCATTTCAGATATAGTTGCCAATTGGCATTTTAAAAATAGTTGTCGATAGGCATTTCAGATATTGTTGCCGATTGGCATTTTAAAAATGGGTGCCGATAGGCATTTCAGATATAGAAGCCGATAGGCATTTCAAATATAGGTGCCGATAGACATTCCTGGTATGGTTGCCGATAGGCATTTCAAATATAGGTGCAGATAGGCATTTCAGATGTAGTTTTCGATAGGCATTTCAAAAATAGGTGCCGATAGGCATTTCAGATATAGAAGCCGATAGGCATTTCAAATATAGGTGCCGATAGGCATTCCAGATATAGTTGCCGATAGGCATTTCAAATATAGGTGCTGATAGGCATTTCAGACCTAGTTTCCGATAGGCATTTCAAAAATTGGTGCCGATAGGCATTTCAGATATAGTTGCCGATAGGCATTTCAGATATAGGAGCCGATAGGCATTTCAGATATGGTTGCCGATTGGCATTTTAAAAATAGGTGCCGATAGGCATTTCAAATATAGAAGCCGATAGGTATTTCAAATATAGGTGTCGATAGGCATTTCAGATATGGTTGCCGATAGGCATTTCAAATATTGGTGCTGATAGGCATTTCAGATGTAGTTTTCGATAGGCATTTCAAAAATAGGTGCCGATAGGCATTTCAGATATAGGAGCCGATAGGCATTTCAGATATGGTTGCCGATTGGCATTTTAAAAATAGGTGCCGATAGGCATTTCAAATATAGAAGCCGATAGGTATTTCAAATATAGGTGTCGATAGGCATTTCAGATATGGTTGCCGATAGGCATTTCAAATATTGGTGCTGATAGGCATTCCATATGTAGTTTCCGATAGGCATTTCAAAAAGTGGTGCCGATAGGCACTTCAGATATAGGTGCCGATAGGCATTTCAGATATAGAAGCCGATAGGTATTTAAAATATAGGTGCCGATAGGCATTTCAGATATAGAAGTTGATAGGCATTTAAAATATAGGTGCCGATAGGCATTCCAGATATGGTTGCCGATAGGCATTTCAAATATAGGTGCTGATAGGCATTTCAGATGTAGTTTCCGATAGGCATTTCAAAGATTGGTGCCGATAGGCATTTCAGATATAGGTGCCGATAGGCATTTCAGATATAGTTGCCGATTGGCATTTTAAAAATAGGTGCCGATAGGCATTTCAGATATAGAAGCCGATAGGTATTTCAAATATAGGTGTCGATAGGCATTTCAGATATGGTTGCCGATAGGCATTTCAAATATAGGTGCTGATAGGCATTTCAGATGTAGTTGACGATTGGCATTTTAAAAATAGGTGTCGATAGGCATTTCAGATATAGAAGCCGATAGGCATTTCAAATATAGGTGCCGATAGGCATTCCAAATATGGTTGCCGATAGGCATTTTAAATATAGGTGCTGATAGGCATTCCATATGTAGTTTCCGATAGGCATTTCAAAAATTAGTGCCGATGGGCACTTCAGATATAGGTGCCGATAGGCATTTCAGATATAGAAGCCGGTAGGTATTTAAAATATAGGTGCCGATAGGCATTTCAGATATAGAAGTTGATAGGCATTTAAAATATAGGTGCCGATAGGCATTCCAGATATGGTTGCCGATAGGCATTTCAAATATAGGTGCTGATAGGCATTTCAGATGTAGTTTCCGATAGGCATTTCAAAAATAGGTGCCGATAGGCATTTCAGATATAGATGCCGATAGGCATTTCAGATATAGTTGCCAATTGGCATTATAAAAAAAGGTGCCGATAGGCATTTCAGATATAGAAGCCGATAGGTATTTCAAATATAGGTGTCGATAGGCATTTCAGATATGGTTGCCGATAGGCATGTCAAATATAGGTGCTGATAGGCATTTCAGATATAGTTGCCGATTGGCATTTTAAAAATAGGTGCCGATAGGCATTTCAGATATAGGTGCCGATAGGCATTTCAGATATAGTTGCCGATTGGCATTTTAAAAATAGGTGCCGTTAGGTATTTCAGATATAGAAACCGATAGGCATTTCAAATATTAGTGCCGACAGGCATTCCAGAGATGGTTGCCGATAGGCATTTCAAATATAGGTGCTGATAGACATTTCAGATGTAGTTTCCGATAGGCATTTCAAAAATAGGTGCTGATAGGCATTTCAGATATAGGTGCCGATAGGCATTTCAGATATAGTTGCCGATAGGCATTTCAGATATAGTTGCCAATTGGCATTTTAAAAATAGGTGCCGATAAGCATTTCAGATATAGAAGCCGATAGGCATTTCAAATATATGTGCTGATAGGCATTTCAGATGTAGTTTCCGATAGGCATTTCAAAAAAAGGTGCTGATAGGCATTTCAGATATAGGTGCCGATAGGCATTTTAGATATAGTTGCCAATTGGCATTTTAAAAATAGGTGCCGATAAGCATTTCAGATATAGAAGCCGATAGGCAATTCAAATATAGGTGGCGATAGGCATTCCAGATATGGTTGCCGATAGGCATTTCAAATATAGGTGCTGATAGGCATTTTAGATGTAGTTTCCGATAGGCATTTCAAAAATTGATGCCGATAGGCATTTAAGATATAGGTGGCGATAGGCATTTCAGATATAGTTGCCGATGGGCATTTTAAAAATAGGTGCTGATAGGCATTTTAGATATAGAAGCCGATAGGCATTTCAAATATAGGTGCCGATAGGCATTCCAGATATGGTTGCCGATAGGCATTTCAAATATAGGTGCTGATAGGCATTTCAGATGTAGTTTCCGATAGGCATTTCAAAAATAGGTGTCGATAGGCATTTCAGATATAGGTGTCGATAGGCATTTCAGATATAGGTGTCGATAGGCATTTCAGATATAGGTGTCGATAGGCATTTCAGATATAGGTGTCGATAGGCATTTCAGATATAGGTGTCGATAGGCATTTCAGATATAGGTGTCGATAGGCATTTCAGATATAGGTGTCGATAGGCATTTCAGATATAGGTGCCGATAGGCATTTCAGATATAGTTGCCGATTGGCATTTTAAAAATAGGTGCCGATAGGCATTTCAGATATAGAAGCCGATAGGCATTTCAAATATAGGTGCCGATAGGCATTCCAGATATGGTTGCCGATAGGCATTTCAAATATAGGTGCTGATAGGCATTTCAGATGTAGTTTCCGATAGGCATTCCAAAAATAGGTGTCGATAGGCATTTCAGATGTAGTTTCCGATAGGCATTTCAAAGATTGGTGCCGATAGGCATTTCAGATATAGGTGCCGATAGGCATTTCAGATATAGTTGCCAATTGGCATTTTAAAAATAGGTGCCGATAGGCATTTCAGATATAAGTGTCGATAGGCATTTCAGATATAGGTGTCGATAGGCATTTCAGATATAGGTGTCGATAGGCATTTCAGATATAGGTGGCGATAGGCATTTCAGATATAGTTGCCGATTGGCATTTTAAAAATAGGTGCCGATAGGCATTTCAGATATAGAAGCCGATAGGCATTTCAAATATAGGTGTCGATAGGCATTCCAGATATGGTTGCCGATAGGCATTTCAAATATAGGTGCTGATAGGCATTTCAGATGTAGTTTCCGATAGGCATTTCAAATATAGGTGTCGATAGGCATTTCAGATATAGGTGTCGATAGGCATTTCAAATATAGGTGTCGATAAGCATTTCAGGTATAGGTGTCGATAGGCATTTCAGATATAGGTGTCGATAGGCATTTCAGATATAGGTGTCGATAGGCATTTCAGATATAGGTGTCGATAGGCATTTCAGATATAGGTGTCGATAGGCATTTCAGATATGGTTGCCGATAGTCATTTCAAATATAGGTGCTGATAGGCATTTCAGATGTAGTTTCCGATAGGCATTTCAAAAATAAGTGTCAATAGGCATTTCAGATATAGGTGTCGATAGGCATTTCAGATATAGGTGTCGATAGGGATTTCAGATATAGGTGTCGATAGGCATTTCAGATATAGGTGTCGATAGGCATTTCAGATATAGGTGTCGATAGGCATTTCAGATATAGGTGTCGATAGGCATTTCAGATATAGGTGCCGATAGGCATTTCAGATATAGTTGCCGATTGGCATTTTAAAAATAGGTGCCGATAGGCATTTCAGATATAGAAGCCGAAAGGCATTTCAAATATAGGTGCCGAGAGGCATTCCAGATATGGTTGCCGATAGGCATTTCAAATATAGGTGCTGATAGGCATTTCAGATGTAGTTTCCGATAGGCATTTCAAAAATAGGTGTCGATAGGCATTTCAGATATAGGTGTCGATAGGCATTTCAGATATAGGTGTCGATAGGCATTTCAGATATAGGTGTCGATAGGCATTTCAGATATAGGTGTCGATAGGCATTTCAGATATAGGTGTCGATAGGCATTTCAGATAAAGGTGTCGATAGGCATTTCAGATATAGGTGTCGATAGGCATTTCAGATATAGGTGTCGATAGGCATTTCAGATATAGGTGCCGATAGGCATTTCAGATATAGTTGCCGATTGGCATTTTAAAAATAGGTGCCGATAGGCATTTCAGATATAGAAGCCGATAGGCATTTCAAATATAGGTGCCGATAGGCATTCCAGATATGGTTGCCGATAGACATTTCAAATATAGGTGCTGATAGGCATTTCAGATGTAGTTTCCGATAGGCATTTCAAAAATAGGTGTCGATAGGCATTTCAGATATAGGTGTCAATAGGCATTTCAGATATAGGTGTCGATAGGCATTTCAGATATAGGTGTCGATAGGCATTTCAGATATAGGTGTCGATGGGCATTTCAGATATAGGTGTCGATAGGCATTTCAGATATAGGTGTCGATAGGCATTCCAGATATGGTTGCCGATAGGCATTTCAAATATAGGTGCTGATAGGCATTTCAGATGTAGTTTCCGATAGGCATTTCAAAGATTGGTGCCGATAGGCATTTCAGATATAGGTGCCGATAGGCATTTCAGATATAGTTGCCGATTGGCATTTTAAAAATAGGTGCCGATAGGCATTTCAGATATAGAAGCCGATAGGTATTTCAAATATAGGTGTCGATAGGCATTTCAGATATGGTTACCGATAGGCATTTCAAATATAGGTGCTGATAGGCATTTCAGATGTAGTTGCCGTTGCGCATTTCAAAAATAGGTGCCGATAGGCATTCCAGATATAGGTGCCGATAGGCATTTCAGATATAGTTGACGATTGGCATTTTAAAAATAGGTGTCGATAGGCATTTCAGATATAGAAGCCGATAGGCATTTCAAATATAGGTGCCGATAGGCATTCCAAATATGGTTGCCGATAGGCATTTTAAATATAGGTGCTGATAGGCATTCCATATGTAGTTTCCGATAGGCATTTCAAAAATTAGTGCCGATAGGCACTTCAGATATAGGTGCCGATAGGCATTTCAGATATAGAAGCCGGTAGGTATTCAAAATATAGGTGCCGATAGGCATTTCAGATATAGAAGTTGATAGGCATTTAAAATATAGGTGCCGATAGGCATTCCAGATATGGTTGCCGATAGGCATTTCAAATATAGGTGCTGATAGGCATTTCAGATGTAGTTTCCGATAGGAATTTCAAAAATAGGTGCCGTTAGGCATTTCAGATATAGATGCCGATAGGCATTTGAGATATAGTTGCCAATTGGCATTATAAAAAAAGGTGCCGATAGGCATTTCAGATATAGAAGCCGATAGGTATTTCAAATATAGGTGTCGATAGGCATTTCAGATATGGTTGCCGATAGGCATGTCAAATATAGGTGATGATAGGCATTTCAGATATAGTTGCCGATTGGCATTTTAAAAATAGGTGCCGATAGGCATTTCAGATATAGGTGCCGATAGGCATTTCAGATATAGTTGCCGATTGGCATTTTAAAAATAGGTGTCGATAGGCATTTCAGATATAGAAGCCGATAGGCATTTCAAATATAGGTGTCGATAGGCACTTCAGATATGTTTGCCGATAGGCATTTCAAATATAGGTGCTGATAGGCATTTCAGATGTAGTTTCCAATAGGCATTTCAAAAATAGGTGCCGATAGGCATTTCAGATATAGGTGCCGATAGGCATTTCAGATATAGTTGCCGATTAGCATTTTAAAAATAGGTGCCGATAGGCATTTTAGATGTTGTTTCCGATAGGCATTTCAAAAATAGGTGCCGATAGGCATTTCAGATATAGGTGCCGATAGGCATATCAGATATAGTTGCCGATAGGCATTTAAAATATAGGTGCCGATAGGCATTTCAAATATAGGTGTCGATAGGCATTTCACATATAAATGCCGAAAGGCATTTCAGATATAGTTGCCGATAGGCATTTCTGATGTGGTTGCCGATAGGCATTTCAAATATAGGTGCTGATAGTCATTTCAGATGTAGTTTTCGATAGGCATTTCAAAAATTGATGCCGATAGGCATTTCAGATATAGGTGCCGATATGCATTTCAGATATAGTTACCGATTGGCATTTTAAAAATAGGTGCCGATAGGCATTTCAGATATAGAAGCCGATAGGTATTTCAAATATAGGTGTCGATAGGCATTTCAGATATGGTTGACGATAGGCATTTCAAATATAGGTGCCGATAGGCATTTCAGATATAGGTGCCGATAGGCATTTCAGATATAGTTGCCGATTGGCATTTTAAAAATAGGTGCTGATAGGCATTTCAGATATACAAGCCGATAGGTATTTCAAATATAGGTGTCGATAGGCATTTCAGATATGTTTGCCGATAGGCATTTCAAATATAGGTGCTGATAGGCATTTCAGATGTAGTTTCCGATAGGCAAATGAAAAAATAGGTGCCGATAGGCATTTCAGATATAGGTGCCGATAGGCATTTCAGATATAGTTGCCGATTATCATTTTAAAAATAGGTGCCGATAGGCATTTCAGATATAGAAGCCGATAGGCATTTCAAATATAGGTGCCGATAGGCATTCAAGATATGGTTGCCGATAGGCATTTCAAATATAGGTGCTGATAGGCATTTCAGATGTAGTTTCCGATTGGCATTTCAAAAATAGGTGTCGATAGGCATTTCAGATATAGGTGCCGATAGGCATTTCAGATATAGTTGCCGATTGGCATTTTAAAAATAGGTGCCGATAGGCATTTCAGATATAGAAGCCGATAGGCATTTCAAATATAGGTGCCGATAGGCATTCCAGATATGGTTGCCGATAGGCATTTCAAATATAGGTGCTGATAGGCATTTCAGATGTAGTTTCCGATAGGCATTTCAAAAAGAGGTGCCGATAGGCATTTCAGATATAGGTGCCGAGAGGCATTTCAGACATGGTTGCCGATAGGCATTTTAAAAATAGGTGCCGATAGGCATTTCAGAAATAGAAGCCGATAGGCATTTCAAATATAGGTGCCGATAGGCATTCCAGATATGATTGCCGATAGGCATTTCAAATATAGGTGCTGATAGGCATTTCAGATGTAGTTTCCGATAGGCATTTCAAAAATAGGTGCCGATAGGCATTTCAGATATAGGTGCTGATAGGCATTTCAGATATAGTTGCCGATTGGCATTTTAAAAATAGGTGCCGATAGGCATTTCAGATATAGAAGCCGATAGGCATTTTAAATATAGGTGCCGATAGGCATTCCAGATATGGTTGCCGATAGGCATTTCAAATATAGGTGCTGATAGGCATTTCAGATGTAGTTTCCGATAGGCATTTAAAAAATTGGTGCCGATAGGCATTTCAGATATAGGTGCCGTTAGTCATATCAAATATAGTTGCCGATAGGCATTTAAAATATAGGTGCCAATAGGCATTTCAAATATAGGTGTCGATAGGCATTTCAGATATGAATGCCGAAAGGCATTTCAGATATAGTTGCCGATTGGCATTTTAAAAATAGGTGCCGATAGGCATTTCAGATATAGAAGCCGATAGGCATTTCAAATATAGGTGCCGATAGGCATTCCATTTATGGTTGCCGATAGGCATTTCAAATATAGGTGCTGATAGGCATTTCAGATGTAGTTTCCGATAGGCATTTCAAAAATAGGTGTCGATAGGCATTTCAGATATAGGTGCCGATAGGCATTTCAGATATAGGTGCCGATAGGCATTTCAGATATAGTTGCCGATTGGCATTTTAAAAATAGGTGCCGATAGGCATTTCAGATATAGAAGCCGATAGGTATTTCAAATATAGGTGTCGATAGGCATTTCAGATATAGTTGCCGATAGGCATTTCAAATATAGGTGCTGATAAGCATTTCAGATGTAGTTTACGATAGGCATTTCAAAAATAGGTGCCGATAGGCATTTCAGATATAGGTGCCGATAGGCATTTCAGATATAGTTGCCAATTGGCATTTTAAAAATAGGTGCCGATAGGCATTTCAGATATAGAAGCCGATAAGCATTTCAAATATAGGTGCCGATAGGCATTCCAGACATGGTTGCCGATAGGCATTTCAAATATAGGTGCTTATAGGCATTTAAGATGTAGTTTCCGATAGGCATTTCAAAAATTGATGCAGATAGGCATTTCAGATATAGGTGCCGATAGGCATTTCAGATATAGTTGCCGATTGGCATTTTTAAAACAGGTGCCGATAGGCATTTCAGATATAGAGGCCGATAGGTATTTCAAATATAGGTGTCGATAGGCATTATAGATACGGTTGCCGATAGGCATTTCAAATATAGGAGCAGATAGGCATTTCAGATGTAGTTTCCGAAAGGCATTTCAAAAATAGGTGCCGATAAACATTTCAGATATAGGTGCCGATAGGCATTTCTGATATAGTTGCCGATTGCAATTTTAAAAATTGGTGCCGATAGGCATTTCAGATATAGAAGCCGATAGGCATTTTAAATATAGGTGCCGATAGGCATTCCACATATGGTTGCCGATAGGCATTTCAAATATAAGTGCTGATAGGCATTTCAGATGTAGTTTCCGATAGGCATTTCAAAAATAGGTACCGATAGGCATTTCAGATATAGGTGCCGATAGTCATTTCAGATATAGTTGCCAATTGGCATTTTAAAAATAGGTGTCGATAGGCATATCAGATATAGAAGCCGATAGGCATTTCAAATATAGGTGCCGATAGGCATTTCAAATATAGGTGCTGATAGGCATTTTAGATGTAGTTTCCGATAGGCATTTCAAAAATTGATGCCGATAGGCATTTAAGATATAGGTGCCGATAGGCATTTCAGATATAGTTGCCGATTGGCATTTTAAAAATAGGTGCCGATAGGCATTTCAGATATAGAAGCCGATAGGTATTTCAAATATAGGTGTCGATAGGCATTTCAGATATGGTTGCCGATAGGCATTTCGAATATAGGTGCTGATAGGCATTTCAGATGTAGTTTCCGATAGGCAAATGAAAAAATAGGTGCCGATAGGCATTTCAGATATAGGTGCCGATTGGCATTTCAGATATAGGTGCCGATAGGCATTTCAGATATAGTTGCCGATTGGCATTTTAAAAATAGGTGCCGATAGGCATTTCAGATATAGAAGCCGATAGGCATTTCAAATATAGGTGCCGATAGGCATTCCAGATATGGTTGCCGATAGGCATTTCAAATATAGGTGCTGATAGGCATTTCAGATGTAGTTTCCGATAGGCATTTCAAAAATAGGTGTCGATAGGCATTTCAGATATAGGTGTCGATAGGCATTTCAGATATAGGTGTCGATAGGCATTTCAGATATAGGTGTCGATAGGCATTTCAGATATAGGTGTCGATAGGCATTTCAGATATAGGTGGCGATAGGCATTTCAGATATAGGTGTCGATAGGCATTTCAGATATAGGTGTCGATAGGCATTTCAGATATAGGTGTCGATAGGCATTTCAGATATAGGTGCCGATAGGCATTTCAGATATAGTTGCCGATTGGTATTTTAAAAATAGGTGCCGATAGGCATTTCAGATATAGAAGCCGATAGGCATTTCAAATATAGGTGCCGATAGGCATTCCAGATATGGTTGCCGATAGGCATTTCAAATATAGGTGCTGATAGGCATTTCAGATGTAGTTTCCGATAGGCATTTCAAAAATAGGTGTCGATAGGCATTTCAGATATAGGTGTCGATAGGCATTTCAGATATACGTGTCGATAGGCATTTCAGATATAGGTGTCGATAGGCATTTCAGATATAGGTGTCGATAGGCATTTCAGATATAGGTGTCGATAGGCATTTTAGATATAGGTGTCGATAGGCATTTCAGATATAGGTGCCGATAGGCATTTCAGATATAGTTGCCGATTGGCATTTTAAAAATAGGTGCCGATAGGCATTTCAGATATAGAAGCCGATAGGCATTTCAAATATAGGTGCCGATAGGCATTCCAGATATGGTTGCCGATAGGCATTTCAAATATAGGTGCTGATAGGCATTTTTTATGTAGTTTCCGATAGGCATTTCAAAAATAGGTGTCGATAGGCATTTCAGATATAGGTGTCGATAGGCATTTCAGATATAGGTGTCGATAGGCATTTCAGATATAGGTGTCGATAGGCATTTCAGATATAGGTGTCGATAGGCATTTCAGATATAGGTGTCGATAGGCATTTCAGATATAGGTGTCGATAGGCATTTCAGATATAGGTGTCGATAGGCATTAAAGATATAGGTGCCGATAGGCATTTCAGATATAGTTGCCGATTGGCATTTTAAAAATAGGTGCCGATAGGCATTTCAGATATAGAAGCCGATAGGCATTTCAAATATAGGTGCCGATAGGCATTCCAGATATGGTTGCCGATAGGCATTTCAAATATAGGTGCTGATAGGCATTTCAGATGTAGTTTCCGATAGGCATTTCAAAAATAGGTGTCGATAGGCATTTCAGATATAGGTGTCGATAGGCATTTCAGATATAGGTGTCGATAGGCATTTCAGATATAGGTGTCGATAGGCATTTCAGATATAGGTGTCGATAGGCATTCCGGATACGGTTGCCGATAGGCATTTCAAATATAGGTGTTGATAGGCATTTCAAATATAGGTGCTGATAGGCATTTTAGATGTAGTTTCCGATAGGCATTTCAAAAATTGATGCCAATAGGCATTTAAGATATAGGTGCCGATAGGCATTTCAGATATAGTTGCCGATTGGCATTTTAAAAATAGGTGCCGATAGGCATTTCAGATATAGAAGCCGATAGGTATTTCAAATATAGGTGTCGATAGGCATTTCAGATATGGTTGCCGATAGGCATTTCAAATATAGGTGCTGATAGGCATTTCAGATGTAGTTTCCGATAGACAAATGAAAAAATAGGTGCCGATAGGCATTTCAGATATAGGTGCCGATTGGCATTTCAGATATAGGTGCCGATAGGCATTTCAGATATAGTTGCCGATTGGCATTTTAAAAATAGGTGCCGATAGGCATTTCAGATATAGAAGCCGATAGGCATTTCAAATATAGGTGCCGATAGGCATTCCAGATATGGTTGCCGATAGGCATTTCAAATATAGGTGCTGATTAGCATTTCAGATGTAGTTTCTGATAGGCATTTCAAAAATAGGTGTCGATAGGCATTTCAGATATAGGTGTCGATAGGCATTTCAGATATAGGTGTCGATAGGCATTTCAGATATAGGTGTCGATAGGCATTTCAGATATAGGTGTCGATAGGCATTTCAGATATAGGTGTCGATAGGCATTTCAGATATAGGTGTCGATAGGCATTTCAGATATAGGTGCCGATAGGCATTTCAGATATAGTTGCCGATTGGCATTTTAAAAATAGGTGCCGATAGGCATTTCAGATATAGAAGCCGATAGGCATTTCAAATATAGGTGCCGATAGGCATTCCAGATATGGTTGCCGATAGGCATTTCAAATATAGGTGCTGATAGGCATTTCAGATGTAGTTTCCGATAGGCATTTCAAAAATAGGTGTCGATAGGCATTTCAGATATAGGTGTCGATAGGCATTTCAGATATAGGTGTCGATAGGCATTTCAGATATAGGTGTCGATAGGCATTTCAGATATAGGTGTCGATAGGCATTTCAGATATAGGTGTCGATAGGCATTTCAGATATAGGTGTCGATAGGCATTTCAGATATAGGTGTCGATAGGCATTTCAGATATAGGTGTCGATAGGCATTTCAGATATAGGTGCCGATAGGCATTTCAGATATAGTTGCCGATTGGTATTTTAAAAATAGGTGCCGATAGGCATTTCAGATTTAGAAGCCGATAGGCATTTCAAATATAGGTGCCGATAGGCATTCCAGATATGGTTGCCGATAGGCATTTCAAATATAGGTGCTGATAGGCATTTCAGATGTAGTTTCCGATAGGCATTTCAAAAATAGGTGTCGATAGGCATTTCAGATATAGGTGTCGATAGGCATTTCAGATATACGTGTCGATAGGCATTTCAGATATAGGTGTCGATAGGCATTTCAGATATAGGTGTCGATAGGCATTTCAGATATAGGTGTCGATAGGCATTTCAGATATAGGTGTCGATAGGCATTTCAGATATAGGTGCCGATAGGCATTTCAGATATAGTTGCCGATTGGCATTTTAAAAATAGGTGCCGATAGGCATTTCAGATATAGAAGCCGATAGGCATTTCAAATATAGGTGCCGATAGGCATTCCAGATATGGTTGCCGATAGGCATTTCAAATATAGGTGCTGATAGGCATTTTTTATGTAGTTTCCGATAGGCATTTCAAAAATAGGTGTCGATAGGCATTTCAGATATAGGTGTCGATAGGCATTTCAGATATAGGTGTCGATAGGCATTTCAGATATAGGTGTCGATAGGCATTTCAGATATAGGTGTCGATAGGCATTTCAGATATAGGTGTCGATAGGCATTTCAGATATAGGTGTCGATAGGCATTAAAGATATAGGTGCCGATAGGCATTTCAGATATAGTTGCCGATTGGCAATTTAAAAATAGGTGCCGATAGGCATTTCAGATATAGAAGCCGATAGGCATTTCAAATATAGGTGCCGATAGGCATTCCAGATATGGTTGCCGATAGGCATTTTAAATATAGGTGCTGATAGGCATTTCAGATGTAGTTTCCGATAGGCATTTCAAAAATAGGTGTCGATAGGCATTTCAGATATAGGTGTCGATAGGCATTTCAGATATAGGTGTCGATAGGCATTTCAGATATAGGTGTCGATAGGCATTTCAGATATAGGTGTCGATAGGCATTCCGGATACGGTTGCCGATAGGCATTTTAAATATAGGTGCCGATAGGCATTTCAAATATAGGTGCTGATAGGCATTTTAGATGTAGTTTCCGATAGGCATTTCAAAAATTGATGCCAATAGGCATTTAAGATATAGGTGCCGATAGGCATTTCAGATATAGTTGCCGATTGGCATTTTAAAAATAGGTGCCGATAGGCATTTCAGATATAGAAGCCGATAGGTATTTCAAATATAGGTGTCGATAGGCATTTCAGATATGGTTGCCGATAGGCATTTCGAATATAGGTGCTGATAGGCATTTCAGATGTAGTTTCCGATAGGCAAATGAAAAAATAGGTGCCGATAGGCATTTCAGATATAGGTGCCGATTGGCATTTCAGATATAGGTGCCGATAGGCATTTCAGATATAGTTGCCGATTGGCATTTTAAAAATAGGTGCCGATAGGCATTTTAGATATAGAAGCCGATAGGCATTTCAAATATAGGTGCCGATAGGCATTCCAGATATGGTTGCCGATAGGCATTTCAAATATAGGTGCTGATAGGCATTTCAGATGTAGTTTCCGATAGGCATTTCAAAAATAGGTGTCGATAGGCATTTCAGATATAGGTGTCGATAGGCATTTCAGATATAGGTGTCGATAGGCATTTCAGATATAGGTGTCGATAGGCATTTCAGATATAGGTGTCGATAGGCATTTCAGATATAGGTGTCGATAGGCATTTCAGATATAGGTGTCGATAGGCATTTCAGATATAGGTGCCGATAGGCATTTCAGATATAGTTGCCGATTGGCATTCTAAAATAGGTGCCGATAGGCATTTCAGATATAGAAGCCGATAGGCATTTCAAATATAGGTGCCGATAGGCATTCCAGATATGGTTGCCGATAGGCATTTCAAATATAGGTGCTGATAGGCATTTCAGATGTAATTTCCGATAGGCAATTCAAAAATAGGTGTCGATAGGCATTTCAGATATAGGTGTCGATAGGCATTTCAGATATAGGTGTCGATAGGCATTTCAGATATAGGTGTCGATAGGCATTTCAGATATAGGTGTCGATAGGCATTTCAGATATAGGTGTCGATAGGCATTTCAGATATAGGTGTCGATAGGCATTTCAGATATAGGTGTCGATAGGCATTTCAGATATAGGTGTCGATAGGCATTTCAGATATAGGTGCCGATAGGCATTTCAGATATAGTTGCCGATTGGTATTTTAAAAATAGGTGCCGATAGGCATTTCAGATATAGAAGCCGATAGGCATTTCAAATATAGGTGCCGATAGGCATTCCAGATATGGTTGCCGATAGGCATTTCAAATATAGGTGCTGATAGGCATTTCAGATGTAGTTTCCGATAGGCATTTCAAAAATAGGTGTCGATAGGCATTTCAGATATAGGTGTCGATAGACATTTCAGATATACGTGTCGATAGGCATTTCAGATATAGGTGTCGATAGGCATTTCAGATATAGGTGTTGATAGGCATTTCAGATATAGGTGTCGATAGGCATTTCAGATATAGGTGTCGATAGGCATTTCAGATATAGGTGCCGATAGGCATTTCAGATATAGTTGCCGATTGGCATTTTAAAAATAGGTGCCGATAGGCATTTCAGATATAGAAGCCGATAGGCATTTCAAATATAGGTGCCGATAGGCATTCCAGATATGGTTGCCGATAGGCATTTCAAATATAGGTGCTGATAGGCATTTTTTATGTAGTTTCCGATAGGCATTTCAAAAATAGGTGTCGATAGGCATTTCAGATATAGGTGTCGATAGGCATTTCAGATATAGGTGTCGATAGGCATTTCAGATATAGGTGTCGATAGGCATTTCAGATATAGGTGTCGATAGGCATTTCAGATATAGGTGTCGATAGGCATTTCAGATATAGGTGTCGATAGGCATTTCAGATATAGGTGTCGATAGGCATTAAAGATATAGGTGCCGATAGGCATTTCAGATATAGTTGCCGATTGGCATTTTAAAAATAGGTGCCGATAGGCATTTCAGATATAGAAGCCGATAGGCATTTCAAATATAGGTGCCGATAGGCATTCCAGATATGGTTGCCGATAGGCATTTCAAATATAGGTGCTGATAGGCATTTCAGATGTAGTTTCCGATAGGCATTTCAAAAATAGGTGTCGATAGGCATTTCAGATATAGGTGTCGATAGGCATTTCAGATATAGGTGTCGATAGGCATTTCAGATATAGGTGTCGATAGGCATTTCAGATATAGGTGTCGATAGGCATTCCGGATATGGCTGCCGATAGGAATTTCAAATGTAGGTGCTGATAGGCATTTTAGATGTAGTTTCCGATAGGCATTTCAAAAATAAGTGTCAATAGGCATTTCAGATATAGGTGTCGATAGGCATTTCAGATATAGGTGTCGATAGGGATTTCAGATATAGGTGTCGATAGGCATTTCAGATATAGGTGTCGATAGGCATTTCAGATATAGGTGTCGATAGGCATTTCAGATATAGGTGTCGATAGGCATTTCAGATATAGGTGCCGATAGGCATTTCAGATATAGTTGCCGATTGGCATTTTAAAAATAGGTGCCGATAGGCATTTCAGATATAGAAGCCGATAGGCATTTCAAATATAGGTGCCGAGAGGCATTCCAGATATGGTTGCCGATAGGCATTTCAAATATAGGTGCTGATAGGCATTTCAGATGTAGTTTGCGATAGGCATTTCAAAAATAGGTGTCGATAGGCATTTCAGATATAGGTGTCGATAGGCATTTCAGATATAGGTGTCGATAGGCATTTCAGATATAGGTGTCGATAGGCATTTCAGATATAGGTGTCGATAGGCATTTCAGATATAGGTGTCGATAGGCATTTCAGATAAAGGTGTCGATAGGCATTTCAGATATAGGTGTCGATAGGCATTTCAGATATAGGTGTCGATAGGCATTTCAGATATAGGTGCCGATAGGCATTTCAGATATAGTTGCCGATTGGCATTTTAAAAATAGGTGCCGATAGGCATTTCAGATATAGAAGCCGATAGGCATTTCAAATATAGGTGCCGATAGGCATTCCAGATATGGTTGCCGATAGACATTTCAAATATAGGTGCTGATAGGCATTTCAGATGTAGTTTCCGATAGGCATTTCAAAAATAGGTGTCGATAGGCATTTCAGATATAGGTGTCAATAGGCATTTCAGATATAGGTGTCGATAGGCATTTCAGATATAGGTGTCGATAGGCATTTCAGATATAGGTGTCGATGGGCATTTCAGATATAGGTGTCGATAGGCATTTCAGATATAGGTGTCGATAGGCATTCCAGATATGGTTGCCGATAGGCATTTCAAATATAGGTGCTGATAGGCATTTCAGATGTAGTTTCCGATAGGCATTTCAAAGATTGGTGCCGATAGGCATTTCAGATATAGGTGCCGATAGGCATTTCAGATATAGTTGCCGATTGGCATTTTAAAAATAGGTGCCGATAGGCATTTCAGATATAGAAGCCGATAGGTATTTCAAATATAGGTGTCGATAGGCATTTCAGATATGGTTACCGATAGGCATTTCAAATATAGGTGCTGATAGGCATTTCAGATGTAGTTGCCGTTGCGCATTTCAAAAATAGGTGCCGATAGGCATTTCAGATATAGGTGCCGATAGGCATTTCAGATATAGTTGACGATTGGCATTTTAAAAATAGGTGTCGATAGGCATTTCAGATATAGAAGCCGATAGGCATTTCAAATATAGGTGCCGATAGGCATTCCAAATATGGTTGCCGATAGGCATTTTAAATATAGGTGCTGATAGGCATTCCATATGTAGTTTCCGATAGGCATTTCAAAAATTAGTGCCGATAGGCACTTCAGATATAGGTGCCGATAGGCATTTCAGATATAGAAGCCGGTAGGTATTCAAAATATAGGTGCCGATAGGCATTTCAGATATAGAAGTTGATAGGCATTTAAAATATAGGTGCCGATAGGCATTCCAGATATGGTTGCCGATAGGCATTTCAAATATAGGTGCTGATAGGCATTTCAGATGTAGTTTCCGATAGGAATTTCAAAAATAGGTGCCGTTAGGCATTTCAGATATAGATGCCGATAGGCATTTGAGATATAGTTGCCAATTGGCATTATAAAAAAAGGTGCCGATAGGCATTTCAGATATAGAAGCCGATAGGTATTTCAAATATAGGTGTCGATAGGCATTTCAGATATGGTTGCCGATAGGCATGTCAAATATAGGTGCTGATAGGCATTTCAGATATAGTTGCCGATTGGCATTTTAAAAATAGGTGCCGATAGGCATTTCAGATATAGGTGCCGATAGGCATTTCAGATATAGTTGCCGATTGGCATTTTAAAAATAGGTGTCGATAGGCATTTCAGATATAGAAGCCGATAGGCATTTCAAATATAGGTGTCGATAGGCACTTCAGATATGTTTGCCGATAGGCATTTCAAATATAGGTGCTGATAGGCATTTCAGATGTAGTTTCCAATAGGCATTTCAAAAATAGGTGCCGATAGGCATTTCAGATATAGGTGCCGATAGGCATTTCAGATATAGTTGCCGATTAGCATTTTAAAAATAGGTGCCGATAGGCATTTTAGATGTTGTTTCCGATAGGCATTTCAAAAATAGGTGCCGATAGGCATTTCAGATATAGGTGCCGATAGGCATATCAGATATAGTTGCCGATAGGCATTTAAAATATAGGTGCCGATAGGCATTTCAAATATAGGTGTCGATAGGCATTTCACATATAAATGCCGAAAGGCATTTCAGATATAGTTGCCGATAGGCATTTCTGATGTGGTTGCCGATAGGCATTTCAAATATAGGTGCTGATAGTCATTTCAGATGTAGTTTTCGATAGGCATTTCAAAAATTGATGCCGATAGGCATTTCAGATATAGGTGCCGATATGCATTTCAGATATAGTTACCGATTGGCATTTTAAAAATAGGTGCCGATAGGCATTTCAGATATAGAAGCCGATAGGTATTTCAAATATAGGTGTCGATAGGCATTTCAGATATGGTTGACGATAGGCATTTCAAATATAGGTGCCGATAGGCATTTCAGATATAGGTGCCGATAGGCATTTCAGATATAGTTGCCGATTGGCATTTTAAAAATAGGTGCTGATAGGCATTTCAGATATACAAGCCGATAGGTATTTCAAATATAGGTGTCGATAGGCATTTCAGATATGTTTGCCGATAGGCATTTCAAATATAGGTGCTGATAGGCATTTCAGATGTAGTTTCCGATAGGCAAATGAAAAAATAGGTGCCGATAGGCATTTCAGATATAGGTGCCGATAGGCATTTCAGATATAGTTGCCGATTATCATTTTAAAAATAGGTGCCGATAGGCATTTCAGATATAGAAGCCGATAGGCATTTCAAATATAGGTGCCGATAGGCATTCAAGATATGGTTGCCGATAGGCATTTTCAAATATAGGTGCTGATAGGCATTTCAGATGTAGTTTCCGATTGGCATTTCAAAAATAGGTGTCGATAGGCATTTCAGATATAGGTGCCGATAGGCATTTCAGATATAGTTGCCGATTGGCATTTTAAAAATAGGTGCCGATAGGCATTTCAGATATAGAAGCCGATAGGCATTTCAAATATAGGTGCCGATAGGCATTCCAGATATGGTTGCCGATAGGCATTTCAAATATAGGTGCTGATAGGCATTTCAGATGTAGTTTCCGATAGGCATTTCAAAAAGAGGTGCCGATAGGCATTTCAGATATAGGTGCCGAGAGGCATTTCAGACATGGTTGCCGATTGGCATTTTAAAAATAGGTGCCGATAGGCATTTCAGAAATAGAAGCCGATAGGCATTTCAAATATAGGTGCCGATAGGCATTCCAGATATGATTGCCGATAGGCATTTCAAATATAGGTGCTGATAGGCATTTCAGATGTAGTTTCCGATAGGCATTTCAAAAATAGGTGCCGATAGGCATTTCAGATATAGGTGCTGATAGGCATTTCAGATATAGTTGCCGATTGGCATTTTAAAAATAGGTGCCGATAGGCATTTTAGATATAGAAGCCGATAGGCATTTTAAATATAGGTGCCGATAGGCATTCCAGATATGGTTGCCGATAGGCATTTCAAATATAGGTGCTGATAGGCATTTCAGATGTAGTTTCCGATAGGCATTTAAAAAATTGGTGCCGATAGGCATTTCAGATATAGGTGCCGTTAGGCATATCAAATATAGTTGCCGATAGGCATTTAAAATATAGGTGCCAATAGGCATTTCAAATATAGGTGTCGATAGGCATTTCAGATATGAATGCCGAAAGGCATTTCAGATATAGTTGCCGATTGGCATTTTAAAAATAGGTGCCGATAGGCATTTCAGATATAGAAGCCGATAGGCATTTTAAATATAGGTGCCGATAGGCATTCCATTTATGGTTGCCGATAGGCATTTCAAATATAGGTGCTGATAGGCATTTCAGATGTAGTTTCCGATAGGCATTTCAAAAATAGGTGTCGATAGGCATTTCAGATATAGGTGCCGATAGGCATTTCAGATATAGGTGCCGATAGGCATTTCAGATATAGTTGCCGATTGGCATTTTAAAAATAGGTGCCGATAGGCATTTCAGATATAGAAGCCGATAGGTATTTCAAATATAGGTGTCGATAGGCATTTCAGATATAGTTGCCGATAGGCATTTCAAATATAGGTGCTGATAGGCATTTCAAATGTAGTTTCCGATAGGCATTTCAAAAATAGGTGCCGATAGGCATTTCAGATATAGGTGCCGATAGGCATTTCAGATATAGTTGCCGATTGGCATTTTAAAAATAGGTGCCGTTAGGCATTTCAGATATAGAAGCCGATAGGCATTTCAAATATAGGTGCCGATAGGCATTCCAGATATGGTTGCCGATAGGCATTTCAAATATAGGTGCTGATAAGCATTTCAGATGTAGTTTACGATAGGCATTTCAAAAATAGGTGCCGATAGGCATTTCAGATATAGTTGCCAATTGGCATTTTAAAAATAGGTGCCGATAGGCATTTCAGATATAGAAGCCGATAGGCATTTCAAATATAGGTGCCGATAGGCATTCCAGATATGGTTGCCGATAGGCATTTCAAATATAGGTGCTTATAGGCATTTAAGATGTAGTTTCCGATAGGCATTTCAAAAATTGATGCCGATAGGCATTTCAGATATAGGTGCCGATAGGCATTTCAGATATAGTTGCCGATTGGCATTTTTAAAACAGGTGCCGATAGGCATTTCAGATATAGAGGCCGATAGGTATTTCAAATATAGGTGTCGATAGGCATTATAGATACGGTTGCCGATAGGCATTTCAAATATAGGAGCAGATAGGCATTTCAGATGTAGTTTCCGAAAGGCATTTCAAAAATAGGTGCCGATAAACATTTCAGATATAGGTGCCGATAGGCATTTCTGATATAGTTGCCGATTGCAATTTTAAAAATAGGTGCCGATAGGCATTTCAGATATAGAAGCCGATAGGCATTTTAAATATAGGTGCCGATAGGCATTCCAGATATGGTTGCCGATAGGCATTTCAAATATAAGTGCTGATAGGCATTTCAGATGTAGTTTCCGATAGGCATTTCAAAAATAGGTACCGATAGGCATTTCAGATATAGGTGCCGATAGTCATTTCAGATATAGTTGCCAATTGGCATTTTAAAAATAGGTGTCGATAGGCATTTCAGATATAGAAGCCGATAGGCATTTCAAATATAGGTGCCGATAGGCATTTCAAATATAGGTGCTGATAGGCATTTTAGATGTAGTTTCCGATAGGCATTTCAAAAATTGATGCCGATAGGCATTTAAGATATAGGTGCCGATAGGCATTTCAGATATAGTTGCCGATTGGCATTTTAAAAATAGGTGCCGATAGGCATTTCAGATATAGAAGCCGATAGGTATTTCAAATATAGGTGTCGATAGGCATTTCAGATATGGTTGCCGATAGGCATTTCAAATATAGGTGCTGATAGGCATTTCAGATGTAGTTTCCGATAGGCAAATGAAAAAATAGGTGCCGATAGGCATTTCAAAAATAGGTGTCGATAGGCATTTCAGATATAGGTGCCGATAGGCATTTCAGATATAGTTGCCGATTGGCATTTAGAAAATAGGTGCCGATAGGCATTTCAGATATAGAAGCCGATAGGCATTTCAAATATAGGTGCCGATAGGCATTCCAGATATGGTTGCCGATAGGCATTTCAAATATAGGTGCTGATAGGCATTTCAGATGTAGTTTCCGATAGGCATTTCTAAAATAGGTGTCGATAGGCATTTCAGATATAGGTGTCGATAGGCATTTCAGATATAGGTGTCGATAGGCATTTCAGATATAGGTGTCGATAGGCATTTCAGATATAGGTGTCGATAGGCATTTCAGATATAGGTGGCGATAGGCATTTCAGATATAGGTGTCGATAGGCATTTCAGATATAGGTGTCGATAGGCATTTCAGATATAGGTGTCGATAGGCATTTCAGATATAGGTGCAGATAGGCATTTCAGATATAGTTGCCGATTGGTATTTTAAAAATAGGTGCCGATAGGCATTTCAGATATAGAAGCCGATAGGCATTTCAAATATAGGTGCCGATAGGCATTCCAGATATGGTTGCCGATAGGCATTTCAAATATAGGTGCTGATAGGCATTTCAGATGTAGTTTCCGATAGGCATTTCAAAAATAGGTGTCGATAGGCATTTCAGATATAGGTGTCGATAGGCATTTCAGATATACGTGTCGATAGGCATTTCAGATATAGGTGTCGATAGGCATTTCAGATATAGGTGTCGATAGGCATTTCAGATATAGGTGTCGATAGGCATTTCAGATATAGGTGTCGATAGGCATTTCAGATATAGGTGCCGATAGGCATTTCAGATATAGTTGCCGATTGGCATTTTAAAAATAGGTGCCGATAGGCATTTCAGATATAGAAGCCGATAGGCATTTCAAATATAGGTGCCGATAGGCATTCCAGATATGGTTGCCGATAGGCATTTCAAATATAGGTGCTGATAGGCATTTTTTATGTAGTTTCCGATAGGCATTTCAAAAATAGGTGTCGATAGGCATTTTAGATATAGGTGTCGATAGGCATTTCAGATATAGGTGTCGATAGGCATTTCAGATATAGGTGTCGATAGGCATTTCAGATATAGGTGTCGATAGGCATTTCAGATATAGGTGTCGATAGGCATTTCAGATATAGGTGTCGATAGGCATTTCAGATATAGGTGTCGATAGGCATTAAAGATATAGGTGCCGATAGGCATTTCAGATATAGTTGCCGATTGGCATTTTAAAAATAGGTGCCGATAGGCATTTCAGATATAGAAGCCGATAGGCATTTCAAATATAGGTGCCGATAGGCATTCCAGATATGGTTGCCGATAGGCATTTCAAATATAGGTGCTCATAGGCATTTCAGATGTAGTTTCCGATAGGCATTTCAAAAATAGGTGTCGATAGGCATTTCAGATATAGGTGTCGATATGCATTTCAGATATAGGTGTCGATAGGCATTTCAGATATAGGTGTCGATAGGCATTTCAGATATAGGTGTCGATAGGCATTCCGGATACGGTTGCCGATAGGCATTTCAAATATAGGAGCAGATAGGCATTTCAGATGTAGTTTCCGAAAGGCATTTCAAAAATAGGTGCCGATAAACATTTCAGATATAGGTGCCGATAGGCATTTCTGATATAGTTGCCGATTGCAATTTTAAAAATAGGTGCCGATAGGCATTTCAGATATAGAAGCCGATAGGCATTTTAAATATAGGTGTTGATAGGCATTCCAGATATGGTTGCCGATAGGCATTTCAAATATAAGTGCTGATAGGCATTTCAGATGTAGTTTCCGATAGGCATTTCAAAAATAGGTACCGATAGGCATTTCAGATATAGGTGCCGATAGTCATTTCAGATATAGTTGCCAATTGGCATTTTAAAAATAGGTGTCGATAGGCATTTCAGATATAGAAGCCGATAGGCATTTCAAATATAGGTGCCGATAGGCATTTCAAATATAGGTGCTGATAGGCATTTTAGATGTAGTTTCCGATAGGCATTTCAAAAATTGATGCCGATAGGCATTTCAGATATAGTTGCCGATTGGCATTTTAAAAATAGGTGCCGATAGGCATTTCAGATATAGAAGCCGATAGGTATTTCAAAAATAGGTGTCGATAGGCATTTCAGATATGGTTGCCCATAGGCATTTCAAATATAGGTGCTGATAGGCATTTCAGATGTAGTTTCCGATAGGCAAATGAAAAAATAGGTGCCGATAGGCATTTCAGATATAGGTGCCGATTGGCATTTCAGATATAGGTGCCGATAGGCATTTCAGATATAGTTGCCGATTGGCATTTTAAAAATAGGTGCCGATAGGCATTTCAGATATAGAAGCCGATAGGCATTTCAAATATAGGTGCCGATAGGCATTCCAGATATGGTTGCCGATAGGCATTTCAAATATAGGTGCTGATAGGCATTTCAGATGTAGTTTCCGATAGGCATTTCAAAAATAGGTGTCGATAGGCATTTCAGATATAGGTGTCGATAGGCATTTCAGATATAGGTGTCGATAGGCATTTCAGATATAGGTGTCGATAGGCATTTCAGATATAGGTGTCGATAGGCATTTCAGATATAGGTGTCGATAGGCATTTCAGATATAGGTGCCGATAGGCATTTCAGATATAGTTGCCGATTGGCATTTTAAAAATAGGTGCCGATAGGCATTTCAGATATAGAAGCCGATAGGCATTTCAAATATAGGTGCCGATAGGCATTCCAGATATGGTTGCCGATAGGCATTTCAAATATAGGTGCTGATAGGCATTTCAGATGTAGTTTCCGATAGGCATTTCAAAAATAGGTGTCGATAGGCATTTCAGATATAGGTGTCGATAGGCATTTCAGATATAGGTGTCGATAGGCATTTCAGATATAGGTGTCGATAGGCATTTCAGATATAGGTGTCGATAGGCATTTCAGATATAGGTGTCGATAGGCATTTCAGATATAGGTGTCGATAGGCATTTCAGATATAGGTGTCGATAGGCATTTCAGATATAGGTGTCGATAGGCATTTCAGATATAGGTGCCGATAGGCATTTCAGATATAGTTGCCGATTGGTATTTTAAAAATAGGTGCCGATAGGCATTTCAGATATAGAAGCCGATAGGCATTTCAAATATAGGTGCCGATAGGCATTCCAGATATGGTTGCCGATAGGCATTTCAAATATAGGTGCTGATAGGCATTTCAGATGTAGTTTCCGATAGGCATTTCAAAAATAGGTGTCGATAGGCATTTCAGATATAGGTGTCGATAGGCATTTCAGATATACGTGTCGATAGGCATTTCAGATATAGGTGTCGATAGGCATTTCAGATATAGGTGCCGATAGGCATTTCAGATATAGTTGCCGATTGGCATTTTAAAAATAGGTGCCGATAGGCATTTCAGATATAGAAGCCGATAGGCATTTCAAATATAGCTGCCGATAGGCATTCCAGATATGGTTGCCGATAGGCATTTCAAATATAGGTGCTGATAGGCATTTTTTATGTAGTTTCCGATAGGCATTTCAAAAATAGGTGTCGATAGGCCTTTCAGATATAGGTGTCGATAGGCATTTCAGATATAGGTGTCGATAGGCATTTCAGATATAGGTGTCGATAGGCATTTCAGATATAGGTGTCGATAGGCATTTCAGATATAGGTGTCGATAGGCATTTCAGATATAGGTGTCGATAGGCATTAAAGATATAGGTGCCGATAGGCATTTCAGATATAGTTGCCGATTGGCATTTTAAAAATAGGTGCCGATAGGCATTTCAGATATAGAAGCCGATAGGCATTTCAAATATAGGTGCCGATAGGCATTCCAGATATGGTTGCCGATAGGCATTTCAAATATAGGTGCTGATAGGCATTTCAGATGTAGTTTCCGATAGGCATTTCAAAAATAGGTGTCGATAGGCATTTCAGATATAGGTATCGATAGGCATTTCAGATATAGGTGTCGATAGGCATTTCAGATATAGGTGTCGATAGGCATTTCAGATATAGGTGTCGATAGGCATTCCGGATATGGCTGCCGATAGGAATTTTAAATATAGGTGCTGATATGCATTTTAGATGTAGTTTCCGATAGGCATTTCAAAAATAGGTGCCGATAGGCATTTTAGATATAGGTGCCGATAGGCATTTCAGATATAGAAGCCGATAGGCATTTCAAATATAGGTGCCGATAGGCATTCCAGATATGGTTGCCGATAGGCATTTCAAATATAGGTGCTGATAGGCATTTCAGATGTAGTTTCGGATAGGCATTTCAAAAATAGGTGCCGATAGGCATTTCAGATATAGGTGCCGATAGGCATTTCAGATATAGTTGCCGATTGGCATCTTTAAAATAGGTGCCGGTAGGCATTTCAGATATAGAAGCCGATAGGCATTTCAAATGTAGATGCCGATAGGCATTCCAGATATGATTGCCGATAGGCATTTCAAATATAAGTGCTGAAAGGCATTTCAGATGTAGTTTCCGATAGGCATTTCAAAAATTGGTGCCGATAGGCACTTCAGATATAGGTGCCGATAGGCATTTCAGATATAGTTGCCGATTGGCACTTTAAAAATAGGTGCCGATAGGCATTTCAGATATAGAAGCCGATAGGTATTTCAAATATAGGTGTCGATAGGCATTTCAGATATGGTTGCCGATAGGCATTTCAAATATTGGTGCTGATAGGCATTTCAGATGTAGTTTCCGTTAGGCATTTCAAAAATAGGTGCCGATAGGCATTTCAGATATAGTTGCCGATTTGGCATTTTTAAAATAGGTGCCGATAGGCATTTCAGATATAGAAGCCGATAGGCATTTCAAATATAGGTGCCGATAGGCATTCCAGATATGGTTGCTGATAGGCACTTCAAATATAGGTGCTGATTGGCATTTCAGATGTAATTTCCGATAGGCATTTCTAAAATTGGTGCCGATAGGCATTTCAGATATAGGTGCCGATAGGCATTTCAGATATAGTTGCCGATTGGCATTTTAAAAATAGGTGTCGATAGGCATTTCAGATATAGAAGCCGATAGGCATTTCAAATATAGGTGTCGATAGGCACTTCAGATATGTTTGCCGATAGGCATTTCAAATATAGGTGCTGATAGGCATTTCAGATGTAGTTTCCAATAGGCATTTCAAAAATAGGTGCCGATAGGCATTTCAGATATAGGTGCCGATAGGCATTTCAGATATAGTGTCCGATTGGCATTTTAAAAATAGGTGCCGATAGGCATTTTAGATGTAGTTTCCGATAGGCATTTCAAAAATAGGTGCCGATAGGCATTTCAGATATAGGTGCCGATAGGCATATCAGATATAGTTGCCGATAGGCATTTAAAATATAAAATATAGGTGCTGATAGTCATTTCAGATGTAGTTTTCGATAGGCATTTCAAAAATAGGTGTCGATAGGCATTTCAGATATAGGTGTCGATAGGCATTTCAGATATAGGTGTCGATAGGCATTTCAGATATAGGTGTCGATAGGCATTTCAGATATAGGTGTCGATAGGCATTTCAGATATAGGTGTCGATAGGCATTTCAGATATAGGTGTCGATAGGCATTTCAGATATAGGTGTCGATAGGCATTAAAGATATAGGTGCCGATAGGCATTTCAGATATAGTTGCCGATTGGCATTTTAAAAATAGGTGCCGATAGGCATTTCAGATATAGAAGCCGATAGGCATTTCAAATATAGGTGCCGATAGGCATTCCAGATATGGTTGCCGATAGGCATTTCAAATATAGGTGCTGATAGGCATTTCAGATGTAGTTTCCGATTGGCATTTCAAAAATAGGTGTCGATAGGCATTTCAGATATAGGTGTCGATAGGCATTTCAGATATAGGTGTCGATAGGCATTTCAGATATAGGTGTCGATAGGCATTTCAGATATAGGTGTCGATAGGCATTCCGGATACGGTTGCCGATAGGCATTTCAAATATAGGTGTTGATAGGCATTTCAAATATAGGTGCTGATAGGCATTTTAGATGTAGTTTCCGATAGGCATTTCAAAAATTGATGCCAATAGGCATTTAAGATATAGGTGCCGATAGGCATTTCAGATATAGTTGCCGATTGGCATTTTAAAAATAGGTGCCGATAGGCATTTCAGATATAGAAGCCGATAGGTATTTCAAATATAGGTGTCGATAGGCATTTCAGATATGGTTGCCGATAGGCATTTCAAATATAGGTGCTGATAGGCATTTCAGATGTAGTTTCCGATAGGCAAATGAAAAAATAGGTGCCGATAGGCATTTCAGATATAGGTGCCGATTGGCATTTCAGATATAGGTGCCGATAGGCATTTCAGATATAGTTGCCGATTGGCATTTTAAAAATAGGTGCCGATAGGCATTTCAGATATAGAAGCCGATAGGCATTTCAAATATAGGTGCCGATAGGCATTCCAGATATGGTTGCCGATAGGCATTTCAAATATAGGTGCTGATAGGCATTTCAGATGTAGTTTCTGATAGGCATTTCAAAAATAGGTGTCGATAGGCATTTCAGATATAGGTGTCGATAGGCATTTCAGATATAGGTGTCGATAGGCATTTCAGATATAGGTGTCGATAGGCATTTCAGATATAGGTGTCGATAGGCATTTCAGATATAGGTGTCGATAGGCATTTCAGATATAGGTGTCGATAGGCATTTCAGATATAGGTGCCGATAGGCATTTCAGATATAGTTGCCGATTGGCATTTTAAAAATAGGTGCCGATAGGCATTTCAGATATAGAAGCCGATAGGCATTTCAAATATAGGTGCCGATAGGCATTCCAGATATGGTTGCCGATAGGCATTTCAAATATAGGTGCTGATAGGCATTTCAGATGTAGTTTCCGATAGGCATTTCAAAAATAGGTGTCGATAGGCATTTCAGATATAGGTGTCGATAGGCATTTCAGATATAGGTGTCGATAGGCATTTCAGATATAGGTGTCGATAGGCATTTCAGATATAGGTGTCGATAGGCATTTCAGATATAGGTGTCGATAGGCATTTCAGATATAGGTGTCGATAGGCATTTCAGATATAGGTGTCGATAGGCATTTCAGATATAGGTGTCGATAGGCATTTCAGATATAGGTGCCGATAGGCATTTCAGATATAGTTGCCGATTGGTATTTTAAAAATAGGTGCCGATAGGCATTTCAGATATAGAAGCCGATAGGCATTTCAAATATAGGTGCCGATAGGCATTCCAGATATGGTTGCCGATAGGCATTTCAAATATAGGTGCTGATAGGCATTTCAGATGTAGTTTCCGATAGGCATTTCAAAAATAGGTGTCGATAGGCATTTCAGATATAGGTGTCGATAGGCATTTCAGATATACGTGTCGATAGGCATTTCAGATATAGGTGTCGATAGGCATTTCAGATATAGGTGTCGATAGGCATTTCAGATATAGGTGTCGATAGGCATTTCAGATATAGGTGTCGATAGGCATTTCAGATATAGGTGCCGATAGGCATTTCAGATATAGTTGCCGATTGGCATTTTAAAAATAGGTGCCGATAGGCATTTCAGATATAGAAGCCGATAGGCATTTCAAATATAGGTGCCGATAGGCATTCCAGATATGGTTGCCGATAGGCATTTCAAATATAGGTGCTGATAGGCATTTTTTATGTAGTTTCCGATAGGCATTTCAAAAATAGGTGTCGATAGGCATTTCAGATATAGGTGTCGATAGGCATTTCAGATATAGGTGTCGATAGGCATTTCAGATATAGGTGTCGATAGGCATTTCAGATATAGGTGTCGATAGGCATTTCAGATATAGGTGTCGATAGGCATTTCAGATATAGGTGTCGATAGGCATTAAAGATATAGGTGCCGATAGGCATTTCAGATATAGTTGCCGATTGGCATTTTAAAAATAGGTGCCGATAGGCATTTCAGATATAGAAGCCGATAGGCATTTCAAATATAGGTGCCGATAGGCATTCCAGATATGGTTGCCGATAGGCATTTTAAATATAGGTGCTGATAGGCATTTCAGATGTAGTTTCCGATAGGCATTTCAAAAATAGGTGTCGATAGGCATTTCAGATATAGGTGTCGATAGGCATTTCAGATATAGGTGTCGATAGGCATTTCAGATATAGGTGTCGATAGGCATTTCAGATATAGGTGTCGATAGGCATTCCGGATACGGTTGCCGATAGGCATTTTAAATATAGGTGCCGATAGGCATTTCAAATATAGGTGCTGATAGGCATTTTAGATGTAGTTTCCGATAGGCATTTCAAAAATTGATGCCAATAGGCATTTAAGATATAGGTGCCGATAGGCATTTCAGATATAGTTGCCGATTGGCATTTTAAAAATAGGTGCCGATAGGCATTTCAGATATAGAAGCCGATAGGTATTTCAAATATAGGTGTCGATAGGCATTTCAGATATGGTTGCCGATAGGCATTTCAAATATAGGTGCTGATAGGCATTTCAGATGTAGTTTCCGATAGGCAAATGAAAAAATAGGTGCCGATAGGCATTTCAGATATAGGTGCCGATTGGCATTTCAGATATAGGTGCCGATAGGCATTTCAGATATAGTTGCCGATTGGCATTTTAAAAATAGGTGCCGATAGGCATTTTAGATATAGAAGCCGATAGGCATTTCAAATATAGGTGCCGATAGGCATTCCAGATATGGTTGCCGATAGGCATTTCAAATATAGGTGCTGATAGGCATTTCAGATGTAGTTTCCGATAGGCATTTCAAAAATAGGTGTCGATAGGCATTTCAGATATAGGTGTCGATAGGCATTTCAGATATAGGTGTCGATAGGCATTTCAGATATAGGTGTCGATAGGCATTTCAGATATAGGTGTCGATAGGCATTTCAGATATAGGTGTCGATAGGCATTTCAGATATAGGTGTCGATAGGCATTTCAGATATAGGTGCCGATAGGCATTTCAGATATAGTTGCCGATTGGCATTTTAAAAATAGGTGCCGATAGGCATTTCAGATATAGAAACCGATAGGCATTTCAAATATAGGTGCCGATAGGCATTCCAGATATGGTTGCCGATAGGCATTTCAAATATAGGTGCTGATAGGCATTTCAGATGTAGTTTCCGATAGGCATTTCAAAAATAGGTGTCGATAGGCATTTCAGATATAGGTGTCGATAGGCATTTCAGATATAGGTGTCGATAGGCATTTCAGATATAGGTGTCGATAGGCATTTCAGATATAGGTGTCGATAGGCATTTCAGATATAGGTGTCGATAGGCATTTCAGATATAGGTGTCGATAGGCATTTCAGATATAGGTGTCGATAGGCATTTCAGATATAGGTGCCGATAGGCATTTCAGATATAGTTGCCGATTGGTATTTTAAAAATAGGTGCCGATAGGCATTTCAGATATAGAAGCCGATAGGCATTTCAAATATAGGTGCCGATAGGCATTCCAGATATGGTTGCCGATAGGCATTTCAAATATAGGTGCTGATAGGCATTTCAGATGTAGTTTCCGATAGGCATTTCAAAAATAGGTGTCGATAGGCATTTCAGATATAGGTGTCGATAGACATTTCAGATATACGTGTCGATAGGCATTTCAGATATAGGTGTCGATAGGCATTTCAGATATAGGTGTCGATAGGCATTTCAGATATAGGTGTCGATAGGCATTTCAGATATAGGTGTCGATAGGCATTTCAGATATAGGTGCCGATAGGCATTTCAGATATAGTTGCCGATTGGCATTTTAAAAATAGGTGCCGATAGGCATTTCAGATATAGAAGCCGATAGGCATTTCAAATATAGGTGCCGATAGGCATTCCAGATATGGTTGCCGATAGGCATTTCAAATATAGGTGCTGATAGGCATTTTTTATGTAGTTTCCGATAGGCATTTCAAAAATAGGTGTCGATAGGCATTTCAGATATAGGTGTCGATAGGCATTTCAGATATAGGTGTCGATAGGCATTTCAGATATAGGTGTCGATAGGCATTTCAGATATAGGTGTCGATAGGCATTTCAGATATAGGTGTCGATAGGCATTTCAGATATAGGTGTCGATAGGCATTTCAGATATAGGTGTCGATAGGCATTAAAGATATAGGTGCCGATAGGCATTTCAGATATAGTTGCCGATTAGCATTTTAAAAATAGGTGCCGATAGGCATTTCAGATATAGAAGCCGATAGGCATTTCAAATATAGGTGCCGATAGGCATTCCAGATATGGTTGCCGATAGGCATTTCAAATATAGGTGCTGATAGGCATTTCAGATGTAGTTTCCGATAGGCATTTCAAAAATAGGTGTCGATAGGCATTTCAGATATAGGTGTCGATAGGCATTTCAGATATAGGTGTCGATAGGCATTTCAGATATAGGTGTCGATAGGCATTTCAGATATAGGTGCCGATAGGCATTTCAGATATAGTTGCCGATTAGCATTTTAAAAATAGGTGCCGATAGGCATTTCAGATATAGAAGCCGATAGGCATTTTAAATATAGGTGCCGATAGGCATTCCACATATGGTTGCCGATAGGCATTTCAAATATAAGTGCTGATAGGCATTTCAGATGTAGTTTCCGATAGGCATTTCAAAAATAGGTACCGATAGGCATTTCAGATATAGGTGCCGATAGTCATTTCAGATATAGTTGCCAATTGGCATTTTAAAAATAGGTGTCGATAGGCATATCAGATATAGAAGCCGATAGGCATTTCAAATATAGGTGCCGATAGGCATTTCAAATATAGGTGCTGATAGGCATTTTAGATGTAGTTTCCGATAGGCATTTCAAAAATTGATGCCGATAGGCATTTAAGATATAGGTGCCGATAGGCATTTCAGATATAGTTGCCGATTGGCATTTTAAAAATAGGTGCCGATAGGCATTTCAGATATAGAAGCCGATAGGTATTTCAAATATAGGTGTCGATAGGCATTTCAGATATGGTTGCCGATAGGCATTTCGAATATAGGTGCTGATAGGCATTTCAGATGTAGTTTCCGATAGGCAAATGAAAAAATAGGTGCCGATAGGCATTTCAGATATAGGTGTCGATAGGCATTTCAGATATAGGTGTCGATAGGCATTTCAGATATAGGTGGCGATAGGCATTTCAGATATAGGTGTCGATAGGCATTTCAGATATAGGTGTCGATAGGCATTTCAGATATAGGTGTCGATAGGCATTTCAGATATAGGTGCCGATAGGCATTTCAGATATAGTTGCCGATTGGTATTTTAAAAATAGGTGCCGATAGGCATTTCAGATATAGAAGCCGATAGGCATTTCAAATATAGGTGCCGATAGGCATTCCAGATATGGTTGCCGATAGGCATTTCAAATATAGGTGCTGATAGGCATTTCAGATGTAGTTTCCGATAGGCATTTCAAAAATAGGTGTCGATAGGCATTTCAGATATAGGTGTCGATAGGCATTTCAGATATACGTGTCGATAGGCATTTCAGATATAGGTGTCGATAGGCATTTCAGATATAGGTGTCGATAGGCATTTCAGATATAGGTGTCGATAGGCATTTTAGATATAGGTGTCGATAGGCATTTCAGATATAGGTGCCGATAGGCATTTCAGATATAGTTGCCGATTGGCATTTTAAAAATAGGTGCCGATAGGCATTTCAGATATAGAAGCCGATAGGCATTTCAAATATAGGTGCCGATAGGCATTCCAGATATGGTTGCCGATAGGCATTTCAAATATAGGTGCTGATAGGCATTTTTTATGTAGTTTCCGATAGGCATTTCAAAAATAGGTGTCGATAGGCATTTCAGATATAGGTGTCGATAGGCATTTCAGATATAGGTGTCGATAGGCATTTCAGATATAGGTGTCGATAGGCATTTCAGATATAGGTGTCGATAGGCATTTCAGATATAGGTGTCGATAGGCATTTCAGATATAGGTGTCGATAGGCATTTCAGATATAGGTGTCGATAGGCATTAAAGATATAGGTGCCGATAGGCATTTCAGATATAGTTGCCGATTGGCATTTTAAAAATAGGTGCCGATAGGCATTTCAGATATAGAAGCCGATAGGCATTTCAAATATAGGTGCCGATAGGCATTCCAGATATGGTTGCCGATAGGCATTTCAAATATAGGTGCTGATAGGCATTTCAGATGTAGTTTCCGATAGGCATTTCAAAAATAGGTGTCGATAGGCATTTCAGATATAGGTGTCGATAGGCATTTCAGATATAGGTGTCGATAGGCATTTCAGATATAGGTGTCGATAGGCATTTCAGATATAGGTGTCGATAGGCATTCCGGATACGGTTGCCGATAGGCATTTCAAATATAGGTGTTGATAGGCATTTCAAATATAGGTGCTGATAGGCATTTTAGATGTAGTTTCCGATAGGCATTTCAAAAATTGATGCCAATAGGCATTTAAGATATAGGTGCCGATAGGCATTTCAGATATAGTTGCCGATTGGCATTTTAAAAATAGGTGCCGATAGGCATTTCAGATATAGAAGCCGATAGGTATTTCAAATATAGGTGTCGATAGGCATTTCAGATATGGTTGCCGATAGGCATTTCAAATATAGGTGCTGATAGGCATTTCAGATGTAGTTTCCGATAGGCAAATGAAAAAATAGGTGCCGATAGGCATTTCAGATATAGGTGCCGATTGGCATTTCAGATATAGGTGCCGATAGGCATTTCAGATATAGTTGCCGATTGGCATTTTAAAAATAGGTGCCGATAGGCATTTCAGATATAGAAGCCGATAGGCATTTCAAATATAGGTGCCGATAGGCATTCCAGATATGGTTGCCGATAGGCATTTCAAATATAGGTGCTGATAGGCATTTCAGATGTAGTTTCTGATAGGCATTTCAAAAATAGGTGTCGATAGGCATTTCAGATATAGGTGTCGATAGGCATTTCAGATATAGGTGTCGATAGGCATTTCAGATATAGGTGTCGATAGGCATTTCAGATATAGGTGTCGATAGGCATTTCAGATATAGGTGTCGATAGGCATTTCAGATATAGGTGTCGATAGGCATTTCAGATATAGGTGCCGATAGGCATTTCAGATATAGTTGCCGATTGGCATTTTAAAAATAGGTGCCGATAGGCATTTCAGATATAGAAGCCGATAGGCATTTCAAATATAGGTGCCGATAGGCATTCCAGATATGGTTGCCGATAGGCATTTCAAATATAGGTGCTGATAGGCATTTCAGATGTAGTTTCCGATAGGCATTTCAAAAATAGGTGTCGATAGGCATTTCAGATATAGGTGTCGATAGGCATTTCAGATATAGGTGTCGATAGGCATTTCAGATATAGGTGTCGATAGGCATTTCAGATATAGGTGTCGATAGGCATTTCAGATATAGGTGTCGATAGGCATTTCAGATATAGGTGTCGATAGGCATTTCAGATATAGGTGTCGATAGGCATTTCAGATATAGGTGTCGATAGGCATTTCAGATATAGGTGCCGATAGGCATTTCAGATATAGTTGCCGATTGGTATTTTAAAAATAGGTGCCGATAGGCATTTCAGATATAGAAGCCGATAGGCATTTCAAATATAGGTGCCGATAGGCATTCC
Organism: Venustoraphidia nigricollis; assembly: GCA_034508555.1. NCBI lineage: Eukaryota > Metazoa > Arthropoda > Insecta > Raphidioptera > Raphidiidae > Venustoraphidia > Venustoraphidia nigricollis. The sequence goes on along the minus strand of JAVRKA010000709.1, from coordinate 6,349 downwards.
AGATATGGTTGCCGATAGGCATTTCAAATATAGGTGCTGATAGGCATTTCAGATGTAGTTTCCGATAGGCATTTCAAAAATAGGTGTCGATAGGCATTTCAGATATAGGTGTCGATAGGCATTTCAGATATACGTGTCGATAGGCATTTCAGATATAGGTGTCGATAGGCATTTCAGATATAGGTGTCGATAGGCATTTCAGATATAGGTGTCGATAGGCATTTCAGATATAGGTGTCGATAGGCATTTCAGATATAGGTGCCGATAGGCATTTCAGATATAGTTGCCGATTGGCATTTTAAAAATAGGTGCCGATAGGCATTTCAGATATAGAAGCCGATAGGCATTTCAAATATAGGTGCCGATAGGCATTCCAGATATGGTTGCCGATAGGCATTTCAAATATAGGTGCTGATAGGCATTTTTATGTAGTTTCCGATAGGCATTTCAAAAATAGGTGTCGATAGGCATTTCAGATATAGGTGTCGATAGGCATTTCAGATATAGGTGTCGATAGGCATTTCAGATATAGGTGTCGATAGGCATTTCAGATATAGGTGTCGATAGGCATTTCAGATATAGGTGTCGATAGGCATTTCAGATATAGGTGTCGATAGGCATTAAAGATATAGGTGCCGATAGGCATTTCAGATATAGTTGCCGATTGGCATTTTAAAAATAGGTGCCGATAGGCATTTCAGATATAGAAGCCGATAGGCATTTCAAATATAGGTGCCGATAGGCATTCCAGATATGGTTGCCGATAGGCATTTTAAATATAGGTGCTGATAGGCATTTCAGATGTAGTTTCCGATAGGCATTTCAAAAATAGGTGTCGATAGGCATTTCAGATATAGGTGTCGATAGGCATTTCAGATATAGGTGTCGATAGGCATTTCAGATATAGGTGTCGATAGGCATTTCAGATATAGGTGTCGATAGGCATTCCGGATACGGTTGCCGATAGGCATTTTAAATATAGGTGCCGATAGGCATTTCAAATATAGGTGCTGATAGGCATTTTAGATGTAGTTTCCGATAGGCATTTCAAAAATTGATGCCAATAGGCATTTAAGATATAGGTGCCGATAGGCATTTCAGATATAGTTGCCGATTGGCATTTTAAAAATAGGTGCCGATAGGCATTTCAGATATAGAAGCCGATAGGTATTTCAAATATAGGTGTCGATAGGCATTTCAGATATGGTTGCCGATAGGCATTTCAAATATAGGTGCTGATAGGCATTTCAGATGTAGTTTCCGATAGGCAAATGAAAAAATAGGTGCCGATAGGCATTTCAGATATAGGTGCCGATTGGCATTTCAGATATAGGTGCCGATAGGCATTTCAGATATAGTTGCCGATTGGCATTTTAAAAATAGGTGCCGATAGGCATTTTAGATATAGAAGCCGATAGGCATTTCAAATATAGGTGCCGATAGGCATTCCAGATATGGTTGCCGATAGGCATTTCAAATATAGGTGCTGATAGGCATTTCAGATGTAGTTTCCGATAGGCATTTCAAAAATAGGTGTCGATAGGCATTTCAGATATAGGTGTCGATAGGCATTTCAGATATAGGTGTCGATAGGCATTTCAGATATAGGTGTCGATAGGCATTTCAGATATAGGTGTCGATAGGCATTTCAGATATAGGTGTCGATAGGCATTTCAGATATAGGTGTCGATAGGCATTTCAGATATAGGTGCCGATAGGCATTTCAGATATAGTTGCCGATTGGCATTTTAAAAATAGGTGCCGATAGGCATTTCAGATATAGAAACCGATAGGCATTTCAAATATAGGTGCCGATAGGCATTCCAGATATGGTTGCCGATAGGCATTTCAAATATAGGTGCTGATAGGCATTTCAGATGTAGTTTCCGATAGGCATTTCAAAAATAGGTGTCGATAGGCATTTCAGATATAGGTGTCGATAGGCATTTCAGATATAGGTGTCGATAGGCATTTCAGATATAGGTGTCGATAGGCATTTCAGATATAGGTGTCGATAGGCATTTCAGATATAGGTGTCGATAGGCATTTCAGATATAGGTGTCGATAGGCATTTCAGATATAGGTGTCGATAGGCATTTCAGATATAGGTGCCGATAGGCATTTCAGATATAGTTGCCGATTGGTATTTTAAAAATAGGTGCCGATAGGCATTTCAGATATAGAAGCCGATAGGCATTTCAAATATAGGTGCCGATAGGCATTCCAGATATGGTTGCCGATAGGCATTTCAAATATAGGTGCTGATAGGCATTTCAGATGTAGTTTCCGATAGGCATTTCAAAAATAGGTGTCGATAGGCATTTCAGATATAGGTGTCGATAGACATTTCAGATATACGTGTCGATAGGCATTTCAGATATAGGTGTCGATAGGCATTTCAGATATAGGTGTCGATAGGCATTTCAGATATAGGTGTCGATAGGCATTTCAGATATAGGTGTCGATAGGCATTTCAGATATAGGTGCCGATAGGCATTTCAGATATAGTTGCCGATTGGCATTTTAAAAATAGGTGCCGATAGGCATTTCAGATATAGAAGCCGATAGGCATTTCAAATATAGGTGCCGATAGGCATTCCAGATATGGTTGCCGATAGGCATTTCAAATATAGGTGCTGATAGGCATTTTTTATGTAGTTTCCGATAGGCATTTCAAAAATAGGTGTCGATAGGCATTTCAGATATAGGTGTCGATAGGCATTTCAGATATAGGTGTCGATAGGCATTTCAGATATAGGTGTCGATAGGCATTTCAGATATAGGTGTCGATAGGCATTTCAGATATAGGTGTCGATAGGCATTTCAGATATAGGTGTCGATAGGCATTTCAGATATAGGTGTCGATAGGCATTAAAGATATAGGTGCCGATAGGCATTTCAGATATAGTTGCCGATTAGCATTTTAAAAATAGGTGCCGATAGGCATTTCAGATATAGAAGCCGATAGGCATTTCAAATATAGGTGCCGATAGGCATTCCAGATATGGTTGCCGATAGGCATTTCAAATATAGGTGCTGATAGGCATTTCAGATGTAGTTTCCGATAGGCATTTCAAAAATAGGTGTCGATAGGCATTTCAGATATAGGTGTCGATAGGCATTTCAGATATAGGTGTCGATAGGCATTTCAGATATAGGTGTCGATAGGCATTTCAGATATAGGTGTCGATAGGCATTCCGGATATGGCTGCCGATAGGAATTTCAAATGTAGGTGCTGATAGGCATTTTAGATGTAGTTTCCGATTGGCATTTCAAAAAGAGGTGCCGATAGGCATTTTAGATATAGGTGCCGATAGGCATTTCAGATATAGAAGCCGATAGGCATTTCAAATATAGGTGCCGATAGGCATTCCAGATATGGTTGCCGATAAGCATATCAAATATAGGTGCTGATAGGCATTTCAGATGTAGTTTCGGATAGGCATTTCAAAAATAGGTTCCGATAGGCATTTCAGATATAGGTGCCGATAGGCATTTCAGATATAGTTGCCGATTGGCATCTTTAAAATAGGTGCCGGTAGGCATTTCAGATATAGAAGCCGATAGGCATTTCAAATGTAGATGCCGATAGGCATTCCAGATATGATTGCCGATAGGCATTTCAAATATAAGTGCTGAAAGGCATTCAGATGTAGTTTCCGATAGGCATTTCAAAAATTGGTGCCGATAGGCACTTCAGATATAGGTGCCGATAGGCATTTCAGATATAGTTGCCGATTGGCACTTTAAAAATAGGTGCCGATAGGCATTTCAGATATAGAAGCCGATAGGTATTTCAAATATAGGTGTCGATAGGCATTTCAGATATGGTTGCCGATAGGCATTTCAAATATTGGTGCTGATAGGCATTTCAGATGTAGTTTCCGTTAGGCATTTCAAAAATAGGTGCCGATAGGCATTTCAGATATAGTTGCCGATTTGGCATTTTTAAAATAGGTGCCGATAGGCATTTCAGATATAGAAGCCGATAGGCATTTCAAATATAGGTGCCGATAGGCATTCCAGATATGGTTGCTGATAGGCATTTCAAATATAGGTGCTGATTGGCATTTCAGATGTAATTTCCGATAGGCATTTCTAAAATTGGTGCCGATAGGCATTTCAGATATAGGTGCCGATAGGCATTTCAGATATAGTTGCCGATTGGCATTTTAAAAATAGGTGTCGATAGTCGATAGGCATTTCAGATATAGAAGCCGATAGGCATTTCAAATATAGGTGTCGATAGGCACTTCAGATATGTTTGCCGATAGGCATTTCAAATATAGGTGCTGATAGGCATTTCAGATGTAGTTTCCAATAGGCATTTCAAAAATAGGTGCCGATAGGCATTTCAGATATAGGTGCCGATAGGCATTTCAGATATAGTGTCCGATTGGCATTTTAAAAATAGGTACCGATAGGCATTTTAGATGTAGTTTCCGATAGGCATTTCAAAAATAGGTGCCGATAGGCATTTCAGATATAGGTGCCGATAGGCATATCAGATATAGTTGCCGATAGGCATTTAAATATAGGTGCTGATAGTCATTTCAGATGTAGTTTTCGATAGGCATTTCAAAAATAGGTGTCGATAGGCATTTCAGATATAGGTGTCGATAGGCATTTCAGATATAGGTGTCGATAGGCATTTCAGATATAGGTGTCGATAGGCATTTCAGATATAGGTGTCGATAGGCATTTCAGATATAGGTGTCGATAGGCATTTCAGATATAGGTGTCGATAGGCATTTCAGATATAGGTGTCGATAGGCATTAAAGGATATAGGTGCCGATAGGCATTTCAGATATAGTTGCCGATTGGCATTTTAAAAATAGGTGCCGATAGGCATTTCAGATATAGAAGCCGATAGGCATTTCAAATATAGGTGCCGATAGGCATTCCAGATATGGTTGCCGATAGGCATTTCAAATATAGGTGCTGATAGGCATTTCAGATGTAGTTTCCGATTGGCATTTCAAAAATAGGTGTCGATAGGCATTTCAGATATAGGTGTCGATAGGCATTTCAGATATAGGTGTCGATAGGCATTTCAGATATAGGTGTCGATAGGCATTTCAGATATAGGTGTCGATAGGCATTCCGGATACGGTTGCCGATAGGCATTTCAAATATAGGTGTTGATAGGCATTTCAAATATAGGTGCTGATAGGCATTTTAGATGTAGTTTCCGATAGGCATTTCAAAAATTGATGCCAATAGGCATTTAAGATATAGGTGCCGATAGGCATTTCAGATATAGTTGCCGATTGGCATTTTAAAAATAGGTGCCGATAGGCATTTCAGATATAGAAGCCGATAGGTATTTCAAATATAGGTGTCGATAGGCATTTCAGATATGGTTGCCGATAGGCATTTCAAATATAGGTGCTGATAGGCATTTCAGATGTAGTTTCCGATAGGCAAATGAAAAAATAGGTGCCGATAGGCATTTCAGATATAGGTGCCGATTGGCATTTCAGATATAGGTGCCGATAGGCATTTCAGATATAGTTGCCGATTGGCATTTTAAAAATAGGTGCCGATAGGCATTTCAGATATAGAAGCCGATAGGCATTTCAAATATAGGTGCCGATAGGCATTCCAGATATGGTTGCCGATAGGCATTTCAAATATAGGTGCTGATAGGCATTTCAGATGTAGTTTCTGATAGGCATTTCAAAAATAGGTGTCGATAGGCATTTCAGATATAGGTGTCGATAGGCATTTCAGATATAGGTGTCGATAGGCATTTCAGATATAGGTGTCGATAGGCATTTCAGATATAGGTGTCGATAGGCATTTCAGATATAGGTGTCGATAGGCATTTCAGATATAGGTGTCGATAGGCATTTCAGATATAGGTGCCGATAGGCATTTCAGATATAGTTGCCGATTGGCATTTTAAAAATAGGTGCCGATAGGCATTTCAGATATAGAAGCCGATAGGCATTTCAAATATAGGTGCCGATAGGCATTCCAGATATGGTTGCCGATAGGCATTTCAAATATAGGTGCTGATAGGCATTTCAGATGTAGTTTCCGATAGGCATTTCAAAAATAGGTGTCGATAGGCATTTCAGATATAGGTGTCGATAGGCATTTCAGATATAGGTGTCGATAGGCATTTCAGATATAGGTGTCGATAGGCATTTCAGATATAGGTGTCGATAGGCATTTCAGATATAGGTGTCGATAGGCATTTCAGATATAGGTGTCGATAGGCATTTCAGATATAGGTGTCGATAGGCATTTCAGATATAGGTGTCGATAGGCATTTCAGATATAGGTGCCGATAGGCATTTCAGATATAGTTGCCGATTGGTATTTTAAAAATAGGTGCCGAT
>JAVRKA010000708.1:0-61458 GCA_034508555.1 Venustoraphidia nigricollis | reverse complement strand
GAAGCCGATAGGCATTTCAAATATAGGTTGCCGATAGGCATTCCAGATATGGTTGCCGATAGGCATTTCAAATATAGGTGCTGATAGGCATTTCAGATGTAGTTTCCGATAGGCATTTCAAAAATTGGTGCCGATAGAGATTTCAGATATAGCTGCCGATAGGCATTTCAGATATAGTTGCCGATTGGCATTTTTAAAAAGAGGTTTCCGATAGGCATTTCAGGTATAGAAGCCGATAGGTATTTCAAATATAGGTGTCGATAGGCATTTCAGATATGGTTGCCGATAGGCATTTCAAATATAGGTGCTGATAGGCATTTCAGATGTAGTTTCCGATAGGCATTTCAAAAACAGGTGCCGATAGGCATTTCAATATAGGTACCGATAGGCATTTTAGATATAGTTGCCGATTGGCATTTACAAAATAGGTGCCGATAGGCATTTTAGATGTAGTTTCCGATAGGCATTTCAAAAATAGGTGCCGATAGGCATTTCAGATATAGGTGCCGATAGGCATATCAGATATAGTTGCCGATAGGCATTTCAGATATAGAAGCCGATAGGCATTTCAAATATAGGTGCCGATAGGCATTCCAGATATAGTTGCCGATAGGCATTTCAAATATAGGTGCTGATAGGCATTTCAAATGTAGTTTATTTTAGGCATTTCAAAATTTGGTGCCGATAGGCATTTCAGATATAGGTGCCGATAGGCATTTCAGATATAGTTGCCGATTGGCATTTTAAAAATAGGTGCCGATAGGTATTTTAGATATAGAAGCCGATAGGTATTTCAAATATAGGTGTCGATAGGCATTTCAGATATAGTTGCTGATAGGCATTTCAAATATAGGTGCTGATAGGCATTTCAGATGTAGTTTTCGATAGGCATTTCAAAAATAGGTGCCGATAGGCATTTCAGATATAGGTGCCGATAGGCATTTCAGATATAGTTGCCGATTGGCATTTTAAAAAGAGGTGCCGATAGGCATTTCAGATATAGAAGCCGATAGGCATTTCAAATATAGGTGCCGATAGGCATTCCAGATATAGTTGCCGATAGGCATTTCAAATATAGGTGCTGATAGGCATTTCAGATGTAGTTTCCGATAGGCATTTCAAAAATAGGTGCCGATAGGCATTTCAGATATAGGTGCCGATAGGCATTTCAGATATAGTTGCCGATTATCATTTTAAAAATAGGTGCCGATAGGCATTTCAGATATAGGTGCCGATAGGCATTTCAGATATAGTTGCCGATTGGCATTTTAAAAATAGGTGCCGATAGGTATTTCAGATATAGAAGCCGATAGGTATTTCAAATATAGGTGTCGATAGGCATTTCAGATATAGTTGCTGATAGGCATTTCAAATATAGGTGCTGATAGGCATTTCAGATGTAGTTTCCGATAGGCATTTCAAAAATAGGTACCGATAGGCATTTCAGATATAGGTGCCGATAGGCATTTCAGATATAGTTGCCAATTGGCATTTTAAAAATAGGTGTCGATAAGCATTTCAGATATAGAAGCCGATAGGCATTTCAAATATAGGTTGCCGATAGGCATTCCAGATATGGTTGCCGATAGGCATTTCAAATATAGGTGCTGATAGGCATTTCAGATGTAGTTTCCGATAGGCATTTCAAAAATTGGTGCCGATAGAGATTTCAGATATAGCTGCCGATAGGCATTTCAGATATAGTTGCCGATTGGCATTTTAAAAAGAGGTTCCGATAGGCATTTCAGGTATAGAAGCCGATAGGTATTTCAAATATAGGTGTCGATAGGCATTTCAGATATGGTTTCCGATAGGCATTTCAAAAATAGGTCCGGTAGGTATTTCGGATATAGGTGCCGATAGGCATATCATATATAGTTGCCGATAGGCATTTAAAATATAGGTGTCGAAAGGCATATCAGATATAAATGTCGAAAGGCATTTCAGATATAGGTGCCGATAGGCATTTTTGATGTGGTTGCCGATAGGCATTTCAAATATAGGTGCTGATAGGCATTTCAGATCTAGTTTTCGATAGGCATTTCAAAAATAGGTGCCGATAGGCATTTCAGATATAGGTGCCGATAGGCTTTTCAGATATAGTTGCCGATTGGCATTTTAAAAATAGGTGTCGATAAGCATTTCAGATAGAGAAGTCGATAGGCATTTCAAATATAGGTGCCGATAGGCATTCCAGATATGTTTGCCGATAGGCATTTCAAATATAGGTGCTGATAGGCTTTTCAGATGTAGTTTCCGATAGGCATTTCAAAAATAGGTGCCGATAGGCATTTCAGATATAGGTGCCGATAGGCATTTCAGATATAGTTGCCGATTGGCATTTGAAAAATAGGTGCCGATAGGCATTTCAGATATAGAAGCCGATAGGCATTTCAAATATAGGTGCCGATATGCATTCCGGATATGTTTGCCGATAGGCATTTCAAATATAGGTGCTGATAGGCATTTTAGATGTAGTTTCCGATAGGCATTTCAAAAATAGGTGCCGATAGGCATTTCAGATATAGCTGCCGATAGGCATTTCAGATATAGTTGCCGATTGGCATTTTAAAAATAGGTGTCGATAAGCATTTCAGATATAGAAGTCGATAGGCATTTCGAATATAGGTGCCGATAGGCATTCCAGATATGGTTGCCGATAGGCATTTCAAATATAGGTGCTGATAGGCATTCCAGATGTAGTTTCCGATAGGCATTTCAAAAATTGGTGCCGATAGGCATTTCAGATATAGGTGCCGATAGGCATTTCAGATATAGTTACCGATTGGCATTTTAAAAATAGGTGCCGATAGGCATTTCAGATATAGAAGCCGATAGGTATTTCAAATATAGGTGTCGAAAGGCATTTCAGATATGGTTGCCGATAGGCATTTCAAATATAGGTAGTGATAGGCATTTTAAATGTAGTTTCCGATAGGCATTTCAAAAATAGGTGCCGATAGGCATTTCAGATATAGGTGCCGATAGGCATTTCAGATATAGTTGCCGATTGGCATTTTACAAATAGGTGCCGATAGGCATGTCAGATATAGAAGCCGATAGGCATTACAAATATAGGTGCCGATAGAGGCATTCCAGATACGGTTGCCGATTGGCATTTCAAATATAGGTGCTGATAGGCATTTCAGATGTAGTTTCCGATAGGCATTTCAAAAATTGATGCCGATAGGCATTTCAGATATAGAAGCCGATATGCATTTCAGATATAGTTGCCGATTGGCAATTTAAAAATAGGTGCCGATAGGCATTTCAGATATAGAAGCCGATAAGCATTTCAAATATAGGTGCCGATAGGCATTCTAGATATGGTTGCCGATAGGCATTTCAAATATAGGTGCTGATAGGCATTTCAGATGTAGTTTCCGATAGGCATTTCAAAAATAGGTGCCGATAGGCATTTCAACTATAGGTGCCGATAGGCATTCCAGATATGGTTGCCGATAGGCATTTTAAATATAGGTGCTGATAGGCATTTCAGATGTAGTTTAAGAATAAGCATTTAAAAAATTGGTGTGATAGGCATTTCAGATATAGGTGCCGATAGGCATTTCAGATATAGTTGCCAATTGGCATTTTAAAAAAAGGTGCCGATAGGAATTTCAGATATAGAAGCCAATAGGTATTTCAAATATAGGTGTCGATAGGCATTTCAGATATGGTTGCCGATAGGCATTTCAAATATAGGTGCTGATAGGCATTTCAGATGTAGTATCCGATAGGCATTTCAAAAATAGGTGCCGATAGGCATTTCAGATATAGGTGCCGATAGGCATTTCAGATATAGTTGCCGATTGGCATTTTAAAAATAGGTGCCGATAAGCATTTTAGATGTAGTTTCCGATAGTCATTTCAAAAATAGGTGCCGATAGGCATTTTAGATATAGGTGCCGATAGGCATATCAGATATAGTTGCCGATAGGCATTTAAAATATAGGTGCCGATAGGCATTTCAAATATAAGTGTCGATAGGCATTTCAGATATAAATGCCGAAAGGCATTTCAGATATAGGTGCCGATAGGCATTTCTTATGTGGTTGCCGATAGGCATTTCAAATATTGGTGCTTATAGGCATTTCAGATGTAGTTTCCGATAGGCATTTCAAAAATAGGTGCCGATAGGCATTTCAGAAAAGGTGCCGATAGGCATTTCAGATATTGTTGCCGATTGGCATTTTAAAAATAGGTGCCGATAGGCATTTCAGATATAGAAGCCGATAGGCATTTCAAATATAGGTTGCCTATAGGCATTCCAGATATAGTTGCCGATAGGCATTTCAAATATAGGTGCTGATAGGCATTTCAGATGTAGTTTCCGATAGGCATTTCAAAAATAGGTGCCGATAGGCATTTCAAATATAGGTGCCGATAGGCATTCCAGATATGGTTGCCGATAGGCATTTCAAATATAGGTGCTGATAGGCATTTCAGATGTAGGTTCCGGTAAGCATTTAAAAAATTGGTGTGATAGGCATTTCAGATATAGGTCCCGATAGGCATTTCAGATATAGTTGCCGATTGGCATTTTAAAAAAAGGTGCCGATAGGCATTTCAGATATAGAAGCCAATAGGTATTTCAAATATAGGTGTCGATAGGCATTTCAGATATGGTTGCCGATAGGCATTTCAAATATAGGTGCTGATAGGCATTTCAGATGTAGTTTTCGATAGGCATTTCAAAAATAGGTGCCGATAGGCATTTCAGATATAGGTGCCGATAGGCATTTCAGATATAGTTGCCGATTGGCATTTTAAAAATAGGTGCCGATAGGCATTTTAGATGTAGTTTCCGATAGTCATTTCAAAAATAGGTGCCGATAGGCATTTTAGATATAGGTGCCGATAGGCATATCAGATATAGTTGCCGATAGGCATTTAAAATATAGGTGCCGATAGGCATTTCAAATATAAGTGTCGATAGGCATTTCAGATATAAATGCCGAAAGGTATTTCAGATATTGGTGCCGATAGGCATTTCTGATGTGGTTGCCGATAGGCATTTCAAATATTGGTGCTGATAGGCATTTCAGATGTAAATTCCGATAGGCATTTCAAAAATAGATGCCGATAGGCATTTCAGATATAGGTGCCGATAGGCATTTCAGATATAGTTGCCGATTGGCATTTTAAAAATAGGTGCCGATAGGCATTTCAGATATAGAAGCCGATAGGCATTTCAAATATAGGTGCCGATAGGCATTCCAGATATAGTTGCCGATAGGCATTTCAAATATAGGTGCTGATAGGCATTCCAGATTTAGTTTCCTATAGGCTTTTCAAAAATTGGTGCCGATAGGCATTTCAGATATAGGTGCCGATAGGCATTTCAGATATAGTTACCGATTGGCATTTTAAAAATAGGAGCCGATAGGCATTTCAGATATAGAAGCCGATAGGTATTTCAAATATATGTGTCGATAGGCATTTCAGATATGGTTGCCGATAGGCATTTCAAATATAGGTGCTGATAGGCATTTCAGATGTTGTTTCCGATAGGCATTTCAAAAATAGGTGCCGATAGGCATTTCAGATATAGGTGCCGATAGGCATTTCAGATATAGTTGCCGATTGGCATTTTAAAAATAGGTGCCGATAGGCATTTCAGATATAGAGATCCGATAGGCATTTCAAATATAGGTGCCGATAGGTATTGCAGATATGGTTGCCGATAGGCATTTCAAATATAAGTGCTGATAGGCATTTTAGATGTAGTTTCCGATAGGCATTTCAGAAATAGGCGCCGATAGGCATTTCAGATATAGGTGCCGATAGGCATTTCAGATATAGTTGCCGATTGGCATTTTAAAAATAGGTGCCGATAGGCATTTCAGATATAGAAGCCGATAGGCATTTCAAATATAGGTGCCGATAGGCTTTCCATATATTGTTGCCGATAGACATTTCAAATATAAATGCTGATAGGCATTTCAGATGTAGTTTCCGATAGGCATTTCAAAAATAGGTACCGATAGGCATTTCAGATATAGGTGCCGATAGGCATTTCAGATATAGTTGCCAATTGGCATTTTAAAAATAGGTGTCGATAAGCATTTCAGATATAGAAGCCGATAGGCATTTCAAATATAGGTTGCCGATAGGCATTCCAGATATGGTTGCCGATAGGCATTTCAAATATAGGTGCTGATAGGCATTTCAGATGTAGTTTCCGATAGGCATTTCAAAAATTGGTGCCGATAGAGATTTCAGATATAGCTGCCGATAGGCATTTCAGATATAGTTGCCGATTGGCATTTTAAAAAGAGGTTCCGATAGGCATTTCAGGTATAGAAGCCGATAGGTATTTCAAATATAGGTGTCGATAGGCATTTCAGATATGGTTGCCGATAGGCATTTCAAATATAGGTGCTGATAGGCATTTCAGATGTAGTTTCCGATAGGCATTTCAAAAACAGGTGCCGATAGGCATTTCAATATAGGTACCGATAGGCATTTTAGATATAGTTGCCGATTGGCATTTACAAAATAGGTGCCGATAGGCATTTTAGATGTAGTTTCCGATAGGCATTTCAAAAATAGGTGCCGATAGGCATTTCAGATATAGGTGCCGATAGGCATATCAGATATAGTTGCCGATAGGCATTTCAGATATAGAAGCCGATAGGCATTTCAAATATAGGTGCCGATAGGCATTCCAGATATAGTTGCCGATAGGCATTTCAAATATAGGTGCTGATAGGCATTTCAAATGTAGTTTATTTTAGGCATTTCAAAATTTGGTGCCGATAGGCATTTCAGATATAGGTGCCGATAGGCATTTCAGATATAGTTGCCGATTGGCATTTTAAAAATAGGTGCCGATAGGTATTTTAGATATAGAAGCCGATAGGTATTTCAAATATAGGTGTCGATAGGCATTTCAGATATAGTTGCTGATAGGCATTTCAAATATAGGTGCTGATAGGCATTTCAGATGTAGTTTTCGATAGGCATTTCAAAAATAGGTGCCGATAGGCATTTCAGATATAGGTGCCGATAGGCATTTCAGATATAGTTGCCGATTGGCATTTTAAAAAGAGGTGCCGATAGGCATTTCAGATATAGAAGCCGATAGGCATTTCAAATATAGGTGCCGATAGGCATTCCAGATATAGTTGCCGATAGGCATTTCAAATATAGGTGCTGATAGGCATTTCAGATGTAGTTTCCGATAGGCATTTCAAAAATAGGTGCCGATAGGCATTTCAGATATAGGTGCCGATAGGCATTTCAGATATAGTTGCCGATTATCATTTTAAAAATAGGTGCCGATAGGCATTTCAGATATAGGTGCCGATAGGCATTTCAGATATAGTTGCCGATTGGCATTTTAAAAATAGGTGCCGATAGGTATTTCAGATATAGAAGCCGATAGGTATTTCAAATATAGGTGTCGATAGGCATTTCAGATATAGTTGCTGATAGGCATTTCAAATATAGGTGCTGATAGGCATTTCAGATGTAGTTTCCGATAGGCATTTCAAAAATAGGTACCGATAGGCATTTCAGATATAGGTGCCGATAGGCATTTCAGATATAGTTGCCAATTGGCATTTTAAAAATAGGTGTCGATAAGCATTTCAGATATAGAAGCCGATAGGCATTTCAAATATAGGTTGCCGATAGGCATTCCAGATATGGTTGCCGATAGGCATTTCAAATATAGGTGCTGATAGGCATTTCAGATGTAGTTTCCGATAGGCATTTCAAAAATTGGTGCCGATAGAGATTTCAGATATAGCTGCCGATAGGCATTTCAGATATAGTTGCCGATTGGCATTTTAAAAAGAGGTTCCGATAGGCATTTCAGGTATAGAAGCCGATAGGTATTTCAAATATAGGTGTCGATAGGCATTTCAGATATGGTTTCCGATAGGCATTTCAAAAATAGGTCCGGTAGGTATTTCGGATATAGGTGCCGATAGGCATATCATATATAGTTGCCGATAGGCATTTAAAATATAGGTGTCGAAAGGCATATCAGATATAAATGTCGAAAGGCATTTCAGATATAGGTGCCGATAGGCATTTTTGATGTGGTTGCCGATAGGCATTTCAAATATAGGTGCTGATAGGCATTTCAGATCTAGTTTTCGATAGGCATTTCAAAAATAGGTGCCGATAGGCATTTCAGATATAGGTGCCGATAGGCTTTTCAGATATAGTTGCCGATTGGCATTTTAAAAATAGGTGTCGATAAGCATTTCAGATAGAGAAGTCGATAGGCATTTCAAATATAGGTGCCGATAGGCATTCCAGATATGTTTGCCGATAGGCATTTCAAATATAGGTGCTGATAGGCTTTTCAGATGTAGTTTCCGATAGGCATTTCAAAAATAGGTGCCGATAGGCATTTCAGATATAGGTGCCGATAGGCATTTCAGATATAGTTGCCGATTGGCATTTGAAAAATAGGTGCCGATAGGCATTTCAGATATAGAAGCCGATAGGCATTTCAAATATAGGTGCCGATATGCATTCCGGATATGTTTGCCGATAGGCATTTCAAATATAGGTGCTGATAGGCATTTTAGATGTAGTTTCCGATAGGCATTTCAAAAATAGGTGCCGATAGGCATTTCAGATATAGCTGCCGATAGGCATTTCAGATATAGTTGCCGATTGGCATTTTAAAAATAGGTGTCGATAAGCATTTCAGATATAGAAGTCGATAGGCATTTCGAATATAGGTGCCGATAGGCATTCCAGATATGGTTGCCGATAGGCATTTCAAATATAGGTGCTGATAGGCATTCCAGATGTAGTTTCCGATAGGCATTTCAAAAATTGGTGCCGATAGGCATTTCAGATATAGGTGCCGATAGGCATTTCAGATATAGTTACCGATTGGCATTTTAAAAATAGGTGCCGATAGGCATTTCAGATATAGAAGCCGATAGGTATTTCAAATATAGGTGTCGAAAGGCATTTCAGATATGGTTGCCGATAGGCATTTCAAATATAGGTAGTGATAGGCATTTTAAATGTAGTTTCCGATAGGCATTTCAAAAATAGGTGCCGATAGGCATTTCAGATATAGGTGCCGATAGGCATTTCAGATATAGTTGCCGATTGGCATTTTACAAATAGGTGCCGATAGGCATGTCAGATATAGAAGCCGATAGGCATTACAAATATAGGTGCCGATAGAGGCATTCCAGATACGGTTGCCGATTGGCATTTCAAATATAGGTGCTGATAGGCATTTCAGATGTAGTTTCCGATAGGCATTTCAAAAATTGATGCCGATAGGCATTTCAGATATAGAAGCCGATATGCATTTCAGATATAGTTGCCGATTGGCAATTTAAAAATAGGTGCCGATAGGCATTTCAGATATAGAAGCCGATAAGCATTTCAAATATAGGTGCCGATAGGCATTCTAGATATGGTTGCCGATAGGCATTTCAAATATAGGTGCTGATAGGCATTTCAGATGTAGTTTCCGATAGGCATTTCAAAAATAGGTGCCGATAGGCATTTCAACTATAGGTGCCGATAGGCATTCCAGATATGGTTGCCGATAGGCATTTTAAATATAGGTGCTGATAGGCATTTCAGATGTAGTTTAAGAATAAGCATTTAAAAAATTGGTGTGATAGGCATTTCAGATATAGGTGCCGATAGGCATTTCAGATATAGTTGCCAATTGGCATTTTAAAAAAAGGTGCCGATAGGAATTTCAGATATAGAAGCCAATAGGTATTTCAAATATAGGTGTCGATAGGCATTTCAGATATGGTTGCCGATAGGCATTTCAAATATAGGTGCTGATAGGCATTTCAGATGTAGTATCCGATAGGCATTTCAAAAATAGGTGCCGATAGGCATTTCAGATATAGGTGCCGATAGGCATTTCAGATATAGTTGCCGATTGGCATTTTAAAAATAGGTGCCGATAAGCATTTTAGATGTAGTTTCCGATAGTCATTTCAAAAATAGGTGCCGATAGGCATTTTAGATATAGGTGCCGATAGGCATATCAGATATAGTTGCCGATAGGCATTTAAAATATAGGTGCCGATAGGCATTTCAAATATAAGTGTCGATAGGCATTTCAGATATAAATGCCGAAAGGCATTTCAGATATAGGTGCCGATAGGCATTTCTTATGTGGTTGCCGATAGGCATTTCAAATATTGGTGCTTATAGGCATTTCAGATGTAGTTTCCGATAGGCATTTCAAAAATAGGTGCCGATAGGCATTTCAGAAAAGGTGCCGATAGGCATTTCAGATATTGTTGCCGATTGGCATTTTAAAAATAGGTGCCGATAGGCATTTCAGATATAGAAGCCGATAGGCATTTCAAATATAGGTTGCCTATAGGCATTCCAGATATAGTTGCCGATAGGCATTTCAAATATAGGTGCTGATAGGCATTTCAGATGTAGTTTCCGATAGGCATTTCAAAAATTGGTGCCGATAGGCATTTCAGATATAGGTGCCGATAGGCATTTCAGATATAGTTGCCGATTGGCATTTTAAAAAGAGGTGCCGATAGGCATTTCAGATATAGAAGCCGATAGGTATTTCAAATATAGGTGTCGATAGGCATTTCAGATATGGTTGCCGATAGGCATTTCAAATATAGGTGCTGATAGGCATTTCAGATGTAGTTTCCGATAGGCTTTTCAAAAATAGGTGCCGATAGGCATTTCAGATATAGGTACCGATAGGCAATTCAGATATAGTTGCCGATTGGCATTTTAAAAATAGGTGCCGATAGGCATTTTAGATGTAGTTTCCGATAGGCATTTTAAAAATAGGTGCCGATAGGCATTTAAGATATAGGTGCCGATAGGCATATCAGATATAGTTGCCGATAGGCATTTAAAATATAGGTGCCGATAGGCATTTCAAATATAGGTGTCGATAGGCATTTCAGATATAAATGTCGAAAGGCATTTCAGATATAGGTGCCGATAGGCATTTCTGATGTGGTTTCCGATAGGCATTTCAAAAATAGGTGAAGATAGGCATTCCAGATATAGGCGCCGATAGGCATTTCAGATATAGTTGCCGATTGGCGTTTTAAAAAGAGGTGCCGATAGGCATTTCAGATATAGAAGCCGATAGGCATTTCAAATATAGGTGCCGATAGGCATTGCAGATATAGTTGCCGATAGGCATTTCAAATATAGGTGCTGATAGGCATTTCAGATGTAGTTTATTTTAGGCATTTCAAAATTTGGTGCCGATAGGCATTTCAGATATAGGTGCCGATAGGCATTTCAGATATAGTTGCCGATTGGCATTTTAAAAATAGGTGCCGATAGGCATTTCAGATATAGAAGCCGATAGGTATTTCAAATATATGTGTCGATAGGCATTTCAGATATGGTTGCTGATACGCATTTCAAATATATAGGTGCTGATAGGCATTTCAGATGTAGTTTCCGATGGGCATTTCAAAAATAGGTGCCGAAAGGCATTTCAGATATAAGCGCCGATAGGCATTTCAGATATAGTTGCCGATTGGCATTTTAAAAAGAGGTGCCGATAGGCATTTCAGATATAGAAGCCGATAGGCATTTCAAATATAGGTGCCGATAGGCATTCCAGATATAGTTGCCGATAGGCATTTCAAATATAGGTGCTGATAGGCATTTCAGATGTAGTTTATTTTAGGCATTTCAAAATTTGGTGCCGATAGGCATTTCAGATATAGGTGCCGATAGGCATTTCAGATATAGTTGCCGATTGGCATTTCAAAAATAGGTGCCGATAGGCATTTCAGATATAGAAGCCGATAGGTATTTCAAATATAGGTGTCGATAGGCATTTCAGATATGGTTGCCGATAGGCATTTCAAATATTGGTGCTGATAGGCATTTCAGATGTAGTTTTCGATAGGCATTTCAAAAATAGGTGCCGATAGGCATTTTAGATATAGGTGCCGATAGGCATTACAGATATAGTTGCCGATTGGCATTTTAAAAATAGGTGCCGATAGGCATTTCAGATATAGAAACCGATAGGTATTTCAATAATAGGTGTTGATATGCATTTCAGATATGGTTGCCGATAGGCATTTCAAATATAGGTGCTGATAGGCATTTCAGATGTAGTTTCCGATAGGCATTTCAAAAATAGGTGCCGATAGGCATTTCAGATATAGGTGCCGATAGGCATTTCAGATATAGTTACCGATAGGCATTTAAAAAATAGGTGCCGGTAGGCATTTTAGATATAGGTGCCGATAGGCATTACAGATATAGTTGCCGATTGACATTTTAAAAATAGGTGCCGATAGGCATTTCAGATATAGAAACCGATAGGTATTTCAATAATAGGTGTCGATATGCATTTCAGATATGGTTGCCGATAGGCATTTCAAATATAGGTGCTGATAGGCATTTCAGATGTAGTTTCCGATAGGCATTTCAAAAATAGGTGCCGATAGGCATTTCAGATATAGGTGCCGATAGGCATTTCAGATATAGTTGCCGATAGGCATTTAAAATATAGGTGTCGATAGGCATATCAGATATAAATGCCGAAAGGCATTTCAGATATAGGTGCCGATAGGCATTTTTGATGTGGTTGCCGATAGGCATTTCAAATATAGGTGCTGATAGGCATTTCAGATCTAGTTTTCGATAGGCATTTCAAAAATAGGTGCCGATAGGCATTTCAGATGTAGTTTCCGATAGGCATTTCCAAAATAGGTGCCGGTAGGCATTTCGGATATAGGTGCCGATAGGCACATCAGATATAGTTGCCGATAGGCATTTAAAATATAGGTGTCGATAGGCATATCAGATATAGATGCCGAAAGGCATTTCAGATATAGGTGCCGATAGGCATTTTTGATGTGGTTGCCGATAGGCATTTCAAATATAGGTGCTGATAGGCATTTCAGATCTAGTTTTCGATAGGCATTTCAAAAATAGGTGCCGATAGGCATTTCGGATATTGGTCCCGATAGGCACTTCAGATATAGTTGCCGATTGGCATTTTAAAAATAGGTGCCGATAGGCATTTCAGATATAGAAGCCGATAGGCATTTCAAATATAGGTGCCGATAGGCATTCCAGATATGTTTGCCGATAGGCATTTCAAATATAGGTGCTGATAGGCATTTCAGATGTAGTTTCCGATAGGCATTTCAAAAATAGGTGCCGATAGGCATTTCAGATATAGGTGCCGATAGGCATTTCAGATATAGTTGCCGATTAACATTTGAAAAATAGGTGCCGATAGGCATTTCAGATATAGAAGCCGATAGGCATTTCAAATATAGGTGCCGATAGGCATTCCGGATATGTTTGCCGATAGGCATTTCAAAAATAGGTGCCGATAGGCATTTCAGATATAGGTGACGATAGGCATTTCAGATATAGTTGCCGATTAACATTTGAAAAATAGGTGCCGATAGGCATTTCAGATATAGAAGCCGATAGGCATTTCAAAAATAGGTGCCGATAGGCATTTCAGATATAGCTGCCGATAGGCATTTCAGATATAGTTGCCGATTGGCATTTTAAAAATAGGTGTCGATAAGCATTTCAGATATAGAAGTCGATAGGCATTTCAAATATAGGTGCCGATAGGCATTCCAGATATGGTTGCCGATAGGCATTTCAAATATAGGTGCTGATGGGCATTCCAGATGTAGTTTCCGATAGGCATTTCAAAAATTGGTGCCGATAGGCATTTCAGATATAGGTGCCGATAGGCATTTCAGATATAGTAACCGATTGGCATTTTAAAAATAGGTGCCGATAGGCATTTCAGATATAGAAGCCGATAGGTATTTCAAATATAGGTTTTGAAAGGCATTTCAGATATGGTTGCCGATAGGCATTTCAAATATAGGTGCTGATAGGCATTTCAGATGTAGTTTCCGATAGGTATTTCAAAAATAGGTGCCGATAGGCATTTCAGATATAGGTGCCGATAGGCGTTTCAGATATAGTTGCCGATTGGCATTTTACAAATAGGTGCCGATAGGCATGTCAGATATAGAAGCCGATAGGCATTACAAATATAGGTGGCGATAGGCATTCCAGATATGGTTGCCGATAGGCATTTCAAATATAGGTGCTGATAGGCATTTCAGATGTAGTTTCCGATAGGCATTTCAAAAATTGATGCCGATAGGCATTTCAGATATAGGAGCCGATAGGCATTTGAGATATAGTTGCCGATTGGCAATTTAAAAATAGGTGCCGATAGGCATTTCAGATATAGAAGCCGATAGGCATTTCAAATATAGGTGCCGATAGGCATTCCAGATATGGTTGCCGATAGGCATTTCAAATATAGGTGCTGATAGGCATTTCAGATGTAGTTTCCGATAGGCATTTCAAAAATAGGTGCCGATAGGCATTTCAAATATAGGTGCCGATTGGCATTCCAGATATGGTTGCCGATAGGCATTTCAAATATAGGTGCTGATAGGCATTTCAGATGTAGTTTCCCATAAGCATTTAAAAAATTGGTGTGATAGGCATTTCAGATATAGGTGCCGATAGGCATTTCAGATATAGTTGCCGATTGGCATTTTAAAAAAATGTGCCGATAGGCATTTCAGATATAAACGCCAATAGGTATTTCAAATATAGGTGTCGATAGGCATTTCAGATATGGTTGCCGATAGGCATTTCAAATATAGGAGCTGATAGGCATTTCAGATGTAGTTTCCGATAGGCATTTCAAAAATAGGTGCCGATAGGCATTTCAGATATAGGTGCCAATAGGCATTTCAGATATAGTTGCCGATTGGCATTTTAAAAAGAGGTGCCGATAGGCATTTCAGATATAGAAGCCGATAGGCATTTCAAATATAGGTGCCAATAGGCATTCCAGATATAGTTGCCGATAGGCATTTCAAATATAGGTGCTGATAGGCATTTCAGATGTAGTTTATTTTATGAATTTAAAATTTCGGTGCCGATAGGCATTTCAGATATAGGTGCCGATAGGCATTTCAGATATAGTTGCCGATTGGCATTTTAAAAAGAGGTGCCGATAGGCATTTCAGATATAGAAGCCGATAGGTATTTCAAATATAGGTGTCGATAGGCATTTCAGATATGGTTGCCGATAGGCATTTCAAATATAGGTGCTGATAGGCATTTCAGATGTAGTTTCCGATAGGCATTTCAAAAATAGGTGCCGATAGGCATTTCAATATAGGTACCGATAGGCATTTTAGATATAGTTGCCGATTGGCATTTTAAAAATAGGTGCCGATAGGCATTTTAGATGTAGTTTCCGATAGGCATTTCAAAAATAGGTGCCGATAGGCATTTCAGATATAGGTGCCGATAGGCATATCAGATATAGTTGCCGATAGGCATTTAAAATATAGGTGCCGATAGGCATTTCAAATATAGGTGTCGATAGGCATTTAAGATATAAATGCCGAAAGGCATATCAGATATAGGTGCCGATAGGCATTTCTGATGTGGTTTCCGATAGGCATTTCAAAAATAGGTGCCGATAGGCATTCCAGATGTAGGAGCCGATAGGCATTTCAGATATAGTTGCCGATTGGCATTTTAAAAAGAGGTGCCGATAGGCATTTCAGATATAGAAGCCGATAGGCATTTCAAATATAGGTGCCAATAGGCATTCCAGATATAGTTGCCGATAGGCATTTCAAATATAGGTGCTGATAGGCATTTCAGATGTAGTTTATTTTATGAATTTAAAATTTCGGTGCCGATAGGCATTTCAGATATAGGTGCCGATAGGCATTTCAGATATAGTTGCCGATTGGCATTTTAAAAATAGGTGCCGATAGGCATTTCAGATATAGAAGCCGATAGGTATTTCAAATATAGGTGTCGATAGGCATTTCAGATATGGTTGCTGATAGGCATTTCAAATATAGGTGCTGATAGGCATTTCAGATGTAGTTTCCGATAGGTATTTCAAAAATAGGTGCCGATAGGCATTTCAGATATAAGCGCCGATAGGCATTTCAGATATAGTTGCCGATTGGCATTTTAAAAAGAGGTGCCGATAGGCATTTCAGATATAGAAGCCGATAGGCATTTTAAATATAGGTGCCGATAGGCATTCCAGATATAGTTGCCGATAGGCATTTCAAATATAGGTGCTGATAGGCATTTCAGATGTAGTTTATTTTAGGCATTTCAAAATTTGGTGCCGATAGGCATTTCAGATATAGGTGCCGATAGGCATTTCAGATATAGTTGCCGATTAGCATTTTAAAAATAGGTGCCGATAGGCATTTCAGATATAGAAGCCGATAGGTATTTCAAATATAGGTGTCGATAGGCATTTCAGATATAGAAGCCGATAGGCATTTCAAATATAGGTACCGATAGGCATTCCGGATATGGTTGCCGATAGGCAATTTAAATATAGGTGCTGATAGGCATTTCAATTGTAGTTTCCGATAGGCATTTCAAAAATAGGTGCCGATAGGCATTTCAGATATAGCTGCCGATAGGCATTTCAGATATAGTTGCCGATAGGCATTTAAAATATAGGTGCCGATAGGCATCTTAAATATAGGTGTCGATAGGCAATTCAGATATAAATGCCGAAAGGCATTTCAGATATAGGTGCCGATAGGCATTTTTGATGTGGTTGCCGATAGGCATTTCAAATATAGGTGCTGATAGGCATTTCAGATCTAGTTTTCGATAGGCATTTCAAAAATAAGTGCCGTTAGGCATTTCAGATATAGGTGCCGATAGGCATTTCAGATATAGTTGCCGATTGGCATTTGAAAAATAGGTGCCGATAGGCATTTCAGATATAGAAGCCGATAGGCATTTCAAATATAGGTACCGATAGGCATTCCGGATATGGTTGCCGATAGGCAATTTAAATATAGGTGCTGATAGGCATTTCAATTGTAGTTTCCGATAGGCATTTCAAAAATAGGTGCCGATAGGCATTTCAGATATAGCTGCCGATAGGCATTTCAGATATAGTTGCCGATTCGCATTTTAAAAATAGGTGTCGATAAGCATTTCAGATATAGAAGTCGATAGGCATTTCAAATATAGGTGCCGATAGGCATTCCAGATATGGTTGCCGATAGGCATTTCAAATATAGGTGCTGATAGGCATTCCAGATGTAGTTTCCGATAGGCATTTCAAAAATTGGTGCCGATAGGCATTTCAGATATAGGTGCCGATAGGCATTTCAGATATAGTTACCTATTGGCATTTTAAAAATATGTGCCGATAGGCATTTCAGATATAGAAGCCGATAGGTATTTCAAATATAGGTGTCAAAAGGCATTTCAGATATGGTTGCCGATAGGCATTTCAAATATAGGTGCTGATAGGCATTTCAGATGTAGTTTCCGATAGGCATTTCAAAAATAGGTGCCGATAGGCATTTCAGATATAGGTGCTGATAGGCATTTCAGATATAGTTGCCGATTGGCATTTTAAAAATAGGTGCCGATAGGCATTTCAGATATAGAAGCCGATAGGCATTTCAAATATAGGTGCCGATAGGCATTCCAGATATTGTTGCCGATAGGCATTTCAAATATAGGTGCTGATAGGCATTTCAGATGTAGTTTCCGATAGGCATTTCAAAAATTGGTGCCGATAGGCATTTCAGATATAGGTGCCGATAGGCATTTCAGATATAGTTGCCGATTGGCATTTTAAAAATAGGTGCCGATAGGCATTTCAGATATAGAAGCCGATAGGTATTTCAAATATAGGTGCTGATAGGCATTTCAGATGTAGTTTCTGATAGGCATTTCAAAAAAATAGGTGCCGATAGGCATTTCAGATATAGCTGCCGATAGGCATTTCAGATATAGTTGCCGATTGGCATTTTAAAAATAGGTGTCGATAAGCATTTCAGATATAGAAGTCGATAGGCATTTCAAATATAGGTGCCGATAGGCATTCCAGATATGGTTGCCGATAGGCATTTCAAATATAGGTGCTGATAGGCATTCCAGATATAGTTTCCGATAGGCATTTCAAAAATTGGTGCCGATAGGCATTTCAGATATAGGTGCCGATAGGCATTTCAGATATAGATCCCGATTGGCGTTTTAAAAATAGGTGCCGATAGGCATTTCAGATATAGAAGCCGATAGGTATTTCAAATATAGGTGTCGAAAGGCATTTCAGATATATTTGCCGATAGGCATTTTAAATATAGGTGCTGATAGGCATTTCAGATGTAGTTTTCGATAGGCATTTCAAAAAAAGTTGCCGATAGGCATTTCAGATATAGGTGACGATAAACATTTCAGATATAGTTGCCAATTGGCATTTTAAAAATAGGTGCCGATAGGCATTTCAGATATAGAAGCCGATAGGCATTTCAAATATAGGTGCCGACAGGCATTCCAGATATGGTTGCCGATAGGCATTTCAAATATGGGTGCTGATAGGCATTTTAGATGTAGTTTCCGGTAGGCATTTCCAAAATTGTTGCCGATAGGCATTTTAGATATAGGTGCCGATAGGCATTTCAGATATAGTTGCCGATTGGCAATTTAAAAATAGGTGCCGATAGGCATTTCAGATATAGAAGCCGATAGGCATTTCAAATATAGGTACCGATAGGCATTCCAGATATGGTTGCCGATAGGCATTTCAAATATAAGTGCTGATAGGCATTTTAGATGTAGTTTCCGATAGGCATTTAAAAAATAGGTACCGATAGGCATTTCAGATATAGGTGCCGATAGGCTTTTCAGATATAGTTCCCAATTGGCATTTTAAACATAGGTGTCGATAGGCATTTCAGATATAGAAGCCGATAGGCATTTCAAATATAGGTGCCGATAGGCATTCCAGATATGGTTGCCGATAGGCATTTCAAATATATGTGCTGATAGGAATTTCAGTTATAGTTTCCGATAGGCATTTCAAAAATTGGTTCCGATAGGCATTGCAGATATAGATGCCGATAGGCATTTCAGATATAGTTGCCGATTGGCATTTTAAAAATAGGTGCCGATAGGCATTTCAGATATAGAAGCCGATAGGTATTTCAAATAAAGGTGTCGATAGGCAATTCAGATATGGTTGCCGATAGGCATTTCAAATATTGGTGCTGATAGGCATTTCAGATGTAGTTTCCGATAGGCATTTCAAAAATAAGTGCCGATAGGCATTTCAGATATAGGTGCCGATAGGCATTACAGATATAGTTGCCGATTGGCATTTTAAAAATAGGTGTTGATAGGCATTTCAGATATAGAAGCCGATAGGCATTTTAAATATAGGTGCCGATAGGCATTCCAGATATGGTTGCCGATAGGCATTTCAAATATATGTGCTGATAGGAATTTCAGTTATAGTTTCCGATAGGCATTTCAAAAATTGGTTCCGATAGGCATTGCAGATATAGGTGCCGATAGGCATTTCAGATATAGTTGCCGATTGGCATTTTAAAAATAGGTGCCGATAGGCTTTTCAGATATAGAAGCCGATAGGCATTTCAAATATAGGTGCCGATAGGCATTCCAGATATAGTTGCCGATAGGCATTTCAAATATAGGTCTGATAGGCATTTCAGATGTAGTTTCCGATAGGCATTTCAAAAATAGGGGCCGATAGGCATTTCAGATATAGGTGCCGATAGGCATTTCAGATATAGTTGCCAATTGGCATTTTAAACATAAGTGTCGATAGGCATTTTAGATATAGAAGCCGATAGGCATTTCAAATATAGGTGCCGATAGGCATTCCAGATATGGTTGCCGATAGGCATTTCAATATAGGTGCTGATAGGCATTTCAGATGTTGTTTCCGTTAGGCATTTCAAAAATTGGTGCCGATAGGCATTTCAGATATAGGTGCTATAGGCATTTCAGATATAGTTGCCGATTGGCATTTTAAAAATGGTGCCGATAGGCATTTTTGATATAGAAGCCGATAGGTATTTCAAATATAGGTGTCGATAGGCATTTCAGATATGGTTGCCGATAGGCATTTCAAATATAGGTGCTGATAGGCATTTCAGATGTAGTTTCCGATACACATTTCAAAATAGGTGCCGATAGGCAATTCAGATATAGGTGCCGATAGGCATTTCAGATATAGTTGCAGATTGGCATTTTAAAAATAGGTGCCGATAGGCATTTTAGATGTAGTTTCTGATAGGCGTTTCAAAAATAGGTGCCGATAGGAATTTTTAGATATAGGTGCCGATAGGCATATCAGATAAAGTTGCCGATAGGCATTTAAAACATGGGTGCCGATAGGCATTTCAAATATAGGTGTCGATAGGCAATTTAGATATAAATGCCGAAAGGCATTTCAGATATAGGTGCCGATAGGCATTTCTGATGTGGTTGCCGATAGGCATTTCAAATATAGGTGCTGATAGGCATTTTAGATGTAGTTTTCGATAGGCATTTTAAAAATTGGTGCCGATAGGCATTGTAGATATAGGTGCCGATAGGCATTTCAGATATAGTTGATGATTGGCATTTTAAAAATAGGTGCCGATAGGCATTTCAGATATAGAAGCCGATAGGCATTTCAAATATAGGTGCCGATAGGCATTCCAGATATGGTTGCCGATAGGCATTTCAAATATTGTTGCTGATAGGCATTTCAGAAGTAATTTCCGATAGGCATTTCAAAAATAGGTGCCGATAGGCATTTCAGATATAGGTGCCGATAGGCATTTCAGATATAGTTGTTGATTGGCATTTTAAAAATAGGTGCCGATAGGCATTTCAGATATAGAAGCCGATAGGCATTTCAAATATAGGTGCCGATAGGCATTCCAGATATGTTTGCCGATAGGCATTTCAAATATAGGTGCTGATAGGCATTTAAGATGTAGTTTCCGATAGGCATTTCAAAAATAGGTGCCGATAGGCATTTCAGATATAGGTGCCGATAGGCATTTCAGATATAGTTGCCGATTGGCATTTTAAAAATAGGTGCCGATAGGCATTTCAGATACAGAAGCCGATAGGCATTAAAATATAGGTGCCGATAAGCATTCCAGATATGGTTGCCGATAGGCATTTCAAATATAAGTGCTGACAGGCAATTCAGATGTAGTTTCCGATAGGCATTTCAAAAATTAGTGCCGATAGGCATTTCAGATATAGTTGCCGATTGGCATTTTAAAAATAGGTGCCGATAGGCATTTCAGATATAGAAGCCGATAGGTATTTTAAATATAAGTGTCGATAGGCATTTCAGATATGGTTGCCGATAGGCATTTCAAATAGAGGTGCTGATAGGAATTTCAGATGTAGTTTCCGATAGGCATTTAAAAAATAGGTGCCGATAGGCATTTCAAATATAGGTGCCCATAGGCATTTCAGATATAGTTGCCGATTGGCATTTTAAAAATAGGTGTCGATAGGCACTTCAGATATAGAAGCCGATAGGCATTTCAAATATAGGTGCTGATAGGCATTTCAGATGTAGTTTCCGATAGGCATTTCAAAAATAGGTGCCGATAGGCATTTTAGATATAGGTGCCGATAGGCATTTCAGATATAGTTGCCGATTGGCATTTTAAAAATAGGTGCCGATAGGCATTTCAGATATAGAAGCCGATAGGTATTTCAAATATAGGTGCCGATAGGCATTCCAGATATGGTTGCCGATAGGCATTTCAAATATAGTTGCTGATAGGCATTTCAGATGTAGTTTCCGATAGGCATTTTAAAAATAGGTGCCGATAGGCATTTCAGATATAGTTGCCGATTGGCATTTTAAAATAGATGCCGATAGGCATTTCAGATATAGAAGCCGATAGGCATTTCAAATATAGGTGCCGATAGGCATTCCAGATATAGTTGCCGATAGGCATTTCAAATATAGGTGCTGATAGGCATTTCAGATGTAGTTTCCGATAGGCATTTCAAAAATAGGTGCCGATAGGCATTTCAGATATAGGTGCCGATAGGCATTTCAGATATAGTTGCCGATTGGCATTTTAAAAATAGGTGCCGATAGGCATTTCAGATATAGGTGCCGATAGGCATTTCATATATAGTTGCCGATTGGCATTTTAAAAATAGGTGTCGATAGGCATTTCAGATATAGCTGCCGATAGGCATTTCAGATATAGTTGCCGATTGGCATTTTAAAAATAGGTGCCGATAGGCATTTCAGATATAGAAGCTGATAGGCATTTCAAATATAGACACCAAAGAGACACCAAAGAGACACCAAAGAGACACCAAAGAGACACCAAAGAGACACCAAAGAGACACCAAAGAGACACCAAAGAGACACCAAAGAGACACCAAAGAGACACCAAAGAGACACCAAAGAGACACCAAAGAGACACCAACGAGACACCAAAGAGACACCAAAGAGACACCAAAGAGACACCAAAGAGACACCAAAGAGACACCAACGAGACACCAAAGAGACACCAAAGAGACACCAAAAAGACACCAAAAACACACACACGTATGCGAGACACATACTTGTAGTATATAATATCTTTTTTGCACAATTTTCATGCCGAAACATTCTTTTTCTACGTATTTTGGTCAAAAATTTACATGGCCGCGTTAGAAGATGGGGGGTTACATTGGTAATCATATTACTTATGGGGTAATTCCGGGATAGATGGCTATAATTATTATGGAAAAAAAATGACGTTGACGGCATGAGTTTTGGTCGTCATTATTTTGAAAATGAAAACATTGAAGATATTTTTAAAAAAGTATTTTATTGAATCATAATTAATAATATACATAAGTATTGTCTTACATACAAAGTTGTCTTTTCATAAATATAGACATAATGTTGTTTTATGTGATAAATTGGGTCTCTCTCTCTTCTAATAATTCGATGTGCAATTGGTACACGCTTTCACCACCATTGCAGTCATGTTCTCTCGTAAACTGTGCACGTTCCACGTCAGCAGCCGGAGCAGATAGGTGGTAGATTGATCGACTTGTTTGCGATAATCTTTGAGCGTTTCATTGACTCGCTCCATCGCATCGAGTACATAGTTGACGTTTTCATTTTGAAACTTATGAACGAGGCGAGTGTAAGTACTGTGGACTTTATCGAGCCGCCCGCACTTGTCGTTTAAATGTATAAGACTTGCTACGACTGTTGTTTCGATTACTACATAGCAAACGAGATAGCAACAAAAGGTGAGCGCGAAAGTTTTTAATGTTCGCTCGACGACGTCCATTTCAACACTGCACTTTTCACAACACACATACCTATTAAATAGTTTCTGAAAATATAAAAGATCCCCAAGGTAGTTTTTTTTAATAAAAAGACATGTAAAATACGTTTTAAATATATTTATTGTAAAAAAAATACATTATTAATAATATTAATAATATTGCTTAAATCTAATTTACTCCATCGGTGCTAAACATTTCAGCATCTACACAATCATACGTGTTATCGTAACCTTCATCATCATCGTCGTCGTCGTCGTCGTTTCATCAGTTTCAAATATAATTTTAATTTTTAAATCTTCAAATATAAGTGTTTCTTTTTGCGACTTTAAATCCGTACAATCGATATAGTTGGAGGATAACAGCTCGTTTGTGTGTTTATCCCTTATTATTACTGTAATACCAGCTTCACACATTTTGTATTATAATACACCAAAATAGATAGAGAGAGGGAGAGAGATAGCTCTGTGTTCTAGTCGACGGACGATGATGAATTGACAATTTTTAGCACCGGACTGAGAATATGAGAGACTGCTTCTATTCTTCTTTTAAATCGATCGCGATCTCTAGCAATCTGTTCCCATATCCCCACCCGTGCTTTGCGATATGCAAAATTCCAACAAACCATATAATTAATCTCTACCTTATCGTTAAAATACACATTTTTTATTTTTTAATCATAGCAACCATTAAAGTCAATTGCAATTTTTTCACTACAAATTAGTGGGATTTCGTAGAAGAGTCTTTCGTAATTAATAGTATGTAAAATATCGTTAGGTATAAAGAAATCGCTGTCGCTTAAGCGTAAACAATTTAAAGTCTTGCACTTATCTAAATACGTATTATAATATAATTTCACTGTATTTGAATAGTATACGTATGAACACAATAAACTATAGACAATGTCCTTCAAGTCCAACAGACTTTCCCACTCGTCTTGTGATAATATCAGCGATGTATGAGAAGTTGATCTTTTAAATTTTAAATGCTTTATTTTCTTTAAATAAACTTCTCTTATTTCGACGTCTCCGCCAATCACTGAATAGAATCGTCTGTGACTGTCCTCGTTAAAGTACTTGTTTATATGATTACACAACAACATTAGAGCGCACCAGTCGATCTGTTCCATAAAAATGCTAGTAGTTTTCACGTCTCTCAATTCGAGCATCGCGTGAAAATTTTGCGGTAGCCAACCGACGTTTACGTATTTACTTCGCTTTGCGTCGATAAAGAATACATTTTGCAGCAAGAGTTTTGTTTCAGAGGTCAACGCTGCACTTGCTGCTGCAGTTGTCAATGAAGTTGTAGTAACATTTTCGGTTTCGATGTCTTCTTCTTCTTCTTGACGCACCAACGGAAACTCTACAATGTCTTCACCTCTCTCCTCATCCTGCCGCTGCTGTCGGTGCTCCTCATCCACCAACTTTTGCATGTTGTTGTAATCGATATTCACATCACACGGCTCTGCGGTATCAGAGTTGTAAAACCGGAATATATTCAATGTATTAGTCATGTTGTCTCGCAACAAAGTCGTGCATTACACTGAATATTTCTTGCTTTTCTTGTGAATTGATTTTTATTATGTTTTTTTTTTCCAACAGCTGCAGTGTAAAATTATCTCATCCCTCCCCCACTCTCTCTCTACAAGCTACGACCCCTTCTTAGGCCTCTTATAAGATCCATTTCGACCTTATCTGCAACCGTACAAATTGATGTCGTTCCGTTCTCAATTTTTAATAAAAGTGAATCATCATCATCAACAATTGTTAAACTCTGTTTCAGTTTATGCGTAAGATTGTAGATGTCGTTTTGAAAGTATATATCGGCATTCAACAGTTTCAATCGCTTCAAATAGTCATATGTTTTTTCGTAGAGCTGCTCCAACATTTTTTTATCATTGACCACGAGCGAAAAGAACTTTGTATGATAAGTATGTTTAATAATCGCTTTAAAAACTATACGTCCATCGTCTAAAACAAATCGCACGTGGCGCGGATCCATTTTTTAAAATCTTATACCCTCATTCCAGGGGATGGGTGTTTGTTGCACTACATTGTTTTCATCGAAGCCAAATCCCCATTTTTCTAATTTTTGTTTCTTATCTGCAGAGAGACTTGAAAAACGTCTGCTGTGATTGAACAACTCTACGCCGATAATTTCTTCTAGACTGGTAGCCGATGATTTG
This sequence comes from Venustoraphidia nigricollis, assembly GCA_034508555.1. Taxonomy (NCBI): domain Eukaryota; kingdom Metazoa; phylum Arthropoda; class Insecta; order Raphidioptera; family Raphidiidae; genus Venustoraphidia; species Venustoraphidia nigricollis. The sequence continues at coordinate 36,164 of JAVRKA010000708.1, read as the reverse complement.
TCAGGCACAAAGCCAATACTCCAAAGATTATCATCACTATAACTACCACCACACTCGTCACTACTTACACTCTGCATGTTTTTTCCTTAAAGACTGAATAATTTAAAAATAACTTTGTCTTATATACATTATTCGAATCTCCCCTCCCCCCACCATAATGTTTGCACAGCAACCGCCTTTGTTTTATTCATTTAGATATTTTTGCAGCTTGAGTACATTTATGCATGCGCAATTGTTTATGAATTTCATATTTTCATGCAGATTACACTCGATTTTGTCATCAATTGACGACAGTGACAGCGGCAAAACTTTCAACGAGGGACAACAGTTTGAATCTAAGTCTACATAAAGTAAATCAGGTCCGTTCTTTTTTAGAAATCTTTGTTTTTCGAGTCCTTTAACTAAAATTAGAGGTGAACCTTTAAAAATGTTTGTCAGTTGTTTATTTAGTTCACGATATTCAATGTTGCCATAGTTCCAGTCGAGACCGTTTATTCTACTTTTATTGTAAGCATTCTGTTTTCTATACTTTTCATCGAGCCAGCGTTTCTCGTACGGCGGCTCAAACACTACTTGTTTTATATTGTCACTCGACAAATTGCAAAACGCCAATTCCTTTGCAAAATATTCATGCTCGTTACCGACAACGAATTGAATATCGCATATTCCAATTTTATGTGTCATAATCCCCTTTTTACACAATTTTTGTGACGGTATTTTGCAGGGGATGGTAGGTGAATAGTTTATCGTGTATAATCAGACAGAAGGCTGTCGTGCTCGCATGGAAATTTTCATGAGATTCAATCATCAACTTGATATCTACAACGCCCTTTTTGATAGCTTCCGGTTGTCGTGAGCAATCGAACACAATGAGCGGCGATATGGTTTTGAAGTCGTTTTTATTGAAAAGAGGTGCGTTTTTAGTTCCATTAAAATAGGTCTCCTGACCCTTCAGATACTTGTCGTAGACGATGTTGAAATCGTTTTTATCAAAATTCATCGTGAGCGGCTCGTAGGGATACGATTCGGAATTTAAAAAGAGTTTTGCCGACCGCAGTTTACAGTGATCGAAGACGCTGCTATCTTTCAGTTGAGTGCCGTCGCGTTTCGTCTGAAAACCTACGATGATCAAACGCGGCGTTTCGACTTGATTGGTAGTCGTCACGGTCCATACGTGTTTTGTGGAAAACGGCAGCGCAGGAAATTCATACAGATCCCACGCTCTAAACACAATGTTTTTATCTTTGTTCGCCGTCTTCAACAGTTTAATTTTCATTTCATTAGACGGTATGACATAGGGTACGTTCCATTTGATGGACGTTAATTCTATTTTACCCGTTTTTTGAGTTGTTCCGGCGTCTGCTTGTTTTGTTAAAATTGCCGAATGATCGTCTCTTTTACGTATCAATATCAGTTCTTGTTTGCCGTTCACCATCACCCGCTTGTGATCGTGTGCAAAACCCAAAATGTATTTCAAAGGTATGCTGACGCTAAAATTCCCTTCAGAATCCAACAGGTTGGCATTGTTTGTAGTCAAATCCCAACCGCAGTTTGAAAGCGCTCTTACTTCGTCGGGACTGTGCAACACATAACCGACCATGGTGGACGATATGCCTACATTTTTAGTCGAGTCGAGTTGCATACCCCACAATTCATAGCGAATCTCCTCAAACAGATGCGCTATTCCGTTGTTAACGATGCTCGAAGTTGTAGCAGCTGTGTCGTCCTCGTAAGTCAATTTACCGCGCACTTCGAGCGTGCTGTCGTGAGGAAACGTGACGGCATCCTGATTTTGAATGGCTATGCGAATTTCATCGTTTTTTTTCAACTGATTGATGTTGTAGGGTTCTTGCGAATGTATGCGAATCGATTCTATACTTTCGTCTAGAACGATCGGAAAGTCAACGGCTAGAATATCTTGCATTTTTCCTCCCCTTTCTATTTTAATGCAAGTCCAATTGATCTTAGAAAATTTAAATTCTCACTACTGATTTTATTTTGCTTCTTCCCTTTATGACCAGAACCTTTTAATTTTATCTTTCTACTTTTCTTTTCAGATGTTGTTGTTGTTGTTGTTGTTGTTGCTGCTGCTACTGACTCATCGGTGGACAACGCTCGACTGATTCCGGTTGACGTTTGCAAACACTCTAAACGTTTGAGATGCAATCGCACAGTAACGGACTCGCCGTTGAAATCCACTAAACGATCGTCTTGATCGACAATAGTTATGCTAATGTAGTCTATAACTCGACGATTGATGGGCAAATAAATAACATTGCTCGATGTTATCGATATTTTATAGCCCGGCTCCTCTTGCGGATAGAACTGAAAGAGAGTGTGTTCGGGCTGTCCGTTTAAATAGGAACCGCTGACAATATTACACTTTACTCTGATTGCGTTAATTTTTGTAATGTGAGCCGTAAAATCCGATTTGTGTACGGTGTTTGCTTCTAGCATATTGCGCTTCTTGCTGAAACCTAGCAGAGATCCCACGCTACCTTCGGCGCCAATATCTATAATCACATCGCTCTTTATTTCCGTTTTCAACGTGTTGTTGTTTGCCATAATTCGAATGTTTCTATTCTCCTTTTTCAACTCATCGAGTAGGTAGTCGTTGATGTTTGTGATTTCGTACGCTCCCTTAGGTATCTCGATTGTTTTCCTATTGTTGTCGAGTATCGGAAAGTCGGGGTCATATAGAAAAACTTGTTGTTGGTTTCGTCGATGTTTGGAATCGAGTGCCACGACTCAAATTCAATCAGTCCCAGTTGATATTCTTCATTCTCATCGAGCACGATCGACGGATAAAACGGACTGTTCAACACCGACTCGTTTCCGCTCAGGGTGAATGTGAACGACATTGTCCTTCTCTCTCTCTCTAATTGTTCAATAGGAAAGACAAACAGTGATGTCCGCACAAAACTGAATTGAATTTTTGTCTTCTCTCGTAGTTATATACTATGCTGCAACCTTTCAAATAATCCACCAACTCTCTCGGCGGCTGCAAGTTGCCGAAACTGTCAAAATACTTTACGTTTTTGTTGACTTTTTTGTACGCGACCCAATGCGTTCCGGGACCGTCTCTATCGTCCAGATTTACTACAACGCTCTCGTTCTTTTTAGGTTTTTTTGGCAGCGCGTTTCTCATGTACACGCCTCTGAAAAATTTGATATTTAACATATTCGCGTATCGTTCAATCTCAGCATCGGTGAGCGCGTGTTTCGGCAATATTTTTAAAAGTTTTTTGAAGCCGTGCGAAAGGGTCTTAAAAAGAGACCATAGCCTCGCCGATAGGGTTTCAAGTAGAGTCCGCTTCCTTTTTTACCGATGGCTATGGCTTCCATTGTTTCGTTGTGACGATTCGCTTCAACAAGTTTATCTCTGGCCTCCTTAGCATCTATGACGGTTTTGGCAACGCTCGCAGCTCCTCCGGTCAGAGCTCCCAATGCCGACAGACCGGCGAATAGCGGAATTAGCGGTAAAAATCCTCCCGTTCTAGGTACGGGTATCACTCGAGCGTCTTTCACTGCTGCAGTCGCATATTTGTTTACACCCGTCGAGTTTATCGAATCGAGTTCCAGCTGTGCTTGTTTAATTAGACTGTTCTTTATGGTAGAATTTTTAGTTTTCACACTTCTCCTTCTTCCGGCTGATTTTGCTCGCCTGTTGACGCGTATGCGTTTTGGTGCAACAGCAGCAGCGGATGAAGCTCTCTTTCTTTTCCTACTGCCCATGCCGAGTTTAGTTTTAATTTTCATCGCGTTTGTCGTGAGCCAAGCGGCTGTCTTTTCGCTTAAACTAGCGTCCTTTGCCTTGACGCGACTCCAAGCTGTCTCGAGAAGTTTGCGATCGGCTAAGTGACGTTCTTTTAAATTCTTTGTGTTTGCGTAGGCTACGTCATGCTCTTTGCAACCTTCGTCCAGCGGATTCACGCCGACGTCGCCTCTGTTCAAACGCTTCTCTAACTTTGTTCCGGGTCCGCAGAAACGATAGCCGGGTATGTGTAAATCGACCGGTAGTTTGTTGATTAAAGTATTGACGAGTCCACGTCCAGTGCGGTTATCACTTGTGGAATGAACGACGACCATCTTTTATACCTAACTGCGCAGCGTCTCCTTTTTATTCTAAAAAAATATTTCTAAGAGAAAAAAAAACGTAAAAGAAACAAAAAAAACAAACTATACCACGTCTTTTTTGAGTATCCACGAGTTGTGAGTGTCGTCAAGGCCCAACCACTTGACGTACAATCTATTGCCTTGTGTTTTCAAGACCTTCTCCACTAAATAGACGCTGTGATCGGGAACTTTTTGTAATTCCTCCTCGTAAAACCCACCCTTGATTGGTACGTTGTTTGCGTCTACCAGCTCGTAAGTGCGCGGATTTGTGGTCAGTTTCACCTTAGACACCGTAAAAATTTCAGTAGTCCAATTGGGCAGGTAGCCTTTGTCAAACACGTGTTTATACTTGCTGATACGTACGTGATCGCCCGCGTGTATTTTCTGTTTTCTCACATCTACTATTTTTAAATTAGAGTAGACAGTTTTCAGTAATTTCTTTTCATTTTTGCATTCACCTCATTGGGTTTCATTTTTATCGTTCTGTGTCTGGTGTTGTTGTACTCGCTCACAATGTCTGGCAATATCTTGAGCCATTTATAATTTCCCTCGATGCTGAAGCGTTTCCACAGTCGCGCCTTCAACGTTCTTATAAGTCGCTCGACAATGCTGCTCTTTAAATTGCTAAAAGTCGAATAGTGATTGATGGAATATTTTTTCATTAAATTTTGAAAATTCACGTTGTAAAATTCCGTTCCGTTGTCCGTTTGCAGGTGTCGCGGTGGCTTTTTGAGTTTCTTTAAAATTTTCAACATTGCGTCCGCAACTTCCTTCCCGCGCTTGCTTTTCAACGGCACCGTCCACGCATACTTTGAAAATGCATCGATTACGGTTAGAATGTACTTGTAATTCTCATTCACGCCGGCGTACGGAATCATTTCGGCAAGATCGGCCTGATAGAGATCGTAGAGACCCTTGTCGAGCACGCGTCTGCGCCGATAGTTTTTTCTCGCCGGTCTGTGCAGCTCGTTGACAATTCTAATTTTTTCCACGGAGACTTGTGTGCGGTTACTTTGCTTTCGGGGACGACGGCCGCGTTTCATTGTAAAATAGCAGATTTAAAAATATTTTTCTGTGTCGTACTTTTGATAGCGGCGATGATAAGGAGGAGGAGGGCGTTTTTACAAAGGGACTCTGCAGTCTCTCTTTAACAACAGATGCTACTTTCAAGTTTGTATTAGTTAATATAGGTTCCAATTTACTAGAGTCATTGACAAAATAAGAAGTATTTATAGTAGACTCTGCTACTGCTTTTTTTTTCATCGCAACGTGTTGAATCCTCACCGAAATATGGAGGTCTCAAATCTGCATACGGAATGTTTATTATTGTGTCGAGATAGCGCGTAACATGTTCAACCGCGGACACGTTTCCTTTTCTCTTCAACTTTTTTGCTTCACTAAAAGAAGAAGACGATTCCACAGCCGGTGGTGGTTTTCTTTTTTTATATAAATATTCAAACAGCGGATTTCTAGTCGTTGTCGTCGTCGGAATCGTTTCATACACAGTTTCCCGATCGCTGAGAAAACTCACAGATTGTTCTTGATCACTAATGTCTGTATCGTCATAATAATAATAATAATTATCATCACCATATTAGTTTTCACTTTTTATATCAGTATTTTGCAATAATGTCATCAGTTTTTTTTCTTCTTCTTGTTGCGCATTATTGTATTGCCTAGTAGAATTTTCTCTGTTTCTTTTGTTCTGTCTTTTTTTTCTTTTTTATTGCTGGCAAATTATTGAACGGTGATGAAGCAAACTGTTTTCTCTTGTACAATTCCGCTTCCACCATCTGCTTTCTAAGAATGCTGTAGATCTTTCTAATCGCATTTTCTGCATTTATCAATTTCTTTGTAAGTATTATTTTTTTGTTGCTGTTATAGCTTCTCATTGAGAGCAATTTACTATCGTAACAACGGATATCTCAAGTATATTTCCACGCCTAGCGTCACTCTGTCTTTGATTTTTAACGCTTTTTGTGCCGCACTAGCTAAAAATTTTATGCTATCGCCCGTCTTGATTTTAGTCGACTCGAGCGTCGTGTATAATTTATCATTTATAAATATATTCGTGTCTATAGGTGACGTTCTTATAGATAGAATTTCCATGCCGTCGACCTCCCGACCGAATATATACTCTACGAATCCTTCGGCCAAAGTATAATAATTTTGTTGTGTTAATTTAGCGTCTCGACTGAACAGACGAAGCATTAACCGCCCGCGATATTTTTTCAAAAAATCCTCTGTCAGAAGCGGAAAAGTTTCATTTTGAAAGCGCCACAACACTTTTTGTAAAATTCCGTTCAAAGCACTTACACTAACAGCGTCCTCTGAGTTTTTCGCCGCGCCGATGTTCATCAATCTTCTGCCAGCGACGTCCAAATTATTATCTACAATTTTAAATCCTACATCGAGAGCGGTAGTGTTAGCAGCAGAAGGAGCGTCGTTTAACTTCCACTGCTGACGACGTCGACTGTGTCTACCAAACTTATCTACGGGCATGTTGAGAGGACACTGACGATCGAGCGGCAAACAACACGCAATTTATTGAATAACGTTTGCCTCTCTCAATTCTTCCAGGATTGAAACTATTTCGTTCCTATGAGACGTGTTGCCGGCCTCCTGAGACGCGTACAGCAATTTGAGTCTGCCGACCAATTCGTTCAAATCGTTTCAGTACACGTACTCTTTTTTCTTGTTTCTGTGCACTTTCAAAAATAGTCCATCTCCGCTTAGCGGTTGTGGCGGTGCTGCTGCTGCTACCGCTTGCGTATTGACATTTTTGTTTGCATACAGCGGCATGATTATATTTTTGTATTTGTAGCCAACGTTGCTTTTGATCCTACCGTCTGCTTTCAGATGAGCGTGCGTATAGTCTAAAATCTTCTTGTATATTGCTCTATCCTTTTGTGTATACTCTTCGGGGTTTTTCATGAAAATCAGTTCATAAAGTCCCAGAGTGCCGACGATCTTGTAACTATCGATGACAAAATCGTCCGAGTCCTTAAGAAAGGCTATTTCTTTATCTCCAATCATGTATTTTCCATCTATAGATTTAACACCGTAAGTGTAGTCCTTTTCTCTCGCAGGCTTTTCATTTAAATATAGTTCAGAAAGAGTGGTGGCGGTGGTGTTGGGGGTGTTGGTGCGAGTCGTTGGCGTACTAGAAAATAGCGGTTCGTCGATTGTACGCTTCAAAACACTTTTATCATTTGCTTTGCGTGGAGTTTCATCATAATCACTATTCTGCACTTCTCTGTTTGATGTTTTAAATTCTCTCTTAAGATGCCGTTGTTGGTGTTTTTTTTCATCGCCTTCTTCTTCCTCCTCCTCCTCTTTTTTCACTCGATCGATTAGAACTTTTTTTAGCGGTTCAATGAGCGGCTTCAGTTGCGCTTCGACAGTTCTGCTCTGCTCAAAAGCACCCGATTTTATTAGATTATATTTATTTCGCACAGACTTAATGGCTCGTCTCAATCGTCTTCTAACTGAAATTTCATTTCTTTTTTTCCTATTCATAGCTACTAATACTACGGCACTGTGCAGAACACTGAGAGAGAGAGAGAGAGAGAGAGAGACAAGAGCACGAGCACCGTAATAACTGAAAGGGTCGCGTTTCAATTATATTTATACTTGCTGTTTCACTACTATGAATCTATCGAAATTAACTCTATATCTACCGGCGTTCATGTCCGAGTCTTTATCTATTACGGAAAAATAATTGTACTTGCCACCGGCCCAACACTCGACGCAGAGATTTTTAAAATCATGAAAAGACATATCGGTGTTCACAAAGTCGTCGTACGCGTGACGTAAGTTCATATCGTCCTGTTTGAAAAGCACAATAAGATTCGCATTGTCTCTGACCAACTGTTTAGGTATTTTACTGTACGACTGACACAGGTAAAAACTATCAACGCTGGCGTGTCGTCCCATGCTAAAATATTCGCGAATATTGCTTTGGTTTTCACAGGCAACGTCGTCGAAAATAAAAACAGAGTTGGGCTTGGCCTCGCTGGGATGAAGTATAGTTTCACGGTCAGTAAAAGTGTAAAAGCCCATTCCACTAACACCGCTTAAAATATCTGCAAGCAGTTGATACTTAGTACTGCTGTAGAGAGTTTGAATAAACGTAGACATTTTCAAATTTGAGTCCGTTGGTGTCAATGAGCAGGGAAACCATTACATTGGTCTTGCCGCAGTTAGAGGGTCCAACAATAATACACCTGACACTTGTGGGAAGTAAAATTCCATGTTTTTTTATCTTCGATGACTTTTCACTTTTTTCATCTAAATTTAAAATTTCAATTTTTATTGGTTGTTGTACAACTTTCATTTTTTTTCTATTCAACTTTCAAAACAACTGCACCACCACCTTTCAAAGCCGACTGAGGAAAAAGAAAAGGCTTAAGGTACTTTATTACTATCACACAGCCTACATAGCTCAGTTGGAAGATCATTGAACTTTTAATGGAAAGAAACCTCTGCAGGGTTCGAGTCCCTTCAATTTATTCAATTTGAAAATTCAAAGAAAAAACAAGACAGATACACAAACGGGCTGCTATATTTTTTCTACAAAAATTATTATTATGAATTTAACGAGTTCACTAACACACTAGTTAAAGCAAACAAGTTTAATTTATCGGTGTTTGGAGTCAATTGTGGGGTTATTGAAGAAATTAAAACACTACTTTATAAGCTCATGCAACTTGAAACATACAAGTAAAAAGGAAAAAAACTCTATAATTTTCAATTCTGACGATGATGACTAGACTCACACACACACTATTGATAGACTATAGATAGAATGCGTTTTCTGTGTAAATCACCATATGCAGTGACATTATTGTCACGATAAAAATCATCTAAAGGACACACACACATCTACCCACTTATATTATGATAATAATAGTTTTTTACTATAAAAGAAAAAAATAGTAGCAATGGTGGAATCAATTTAAAGTCGTTTTTTTTTTTTTTTTATTTTTTAATTTATAAATTTAAACAGCTAGAAGCGACAGACGTCTCATCGTAAACAAAAAAGATTTCTTACAAAAATCTCAAATTTTGAAAAATAAAAAAGATATAGGCATTTGTGTAAAAAGACCCGCCCCACCACCATATCGACCCGTTACTCCCACCACATCCTTGAAAACATCCTTTTCTAAAGTGTCCTTAAAAAGTAAATATTCGTTAAAAAAAATTTTTCCCAAAATTATTTTTCCAAATTTTCAAAAATTTTCCGGGCACTATTCTTTACCGTCAAATATTAAACACATATGGTCTCTTGAAGAATTGGTGAAAAACGAAAATTTAGTTCTCGCGCAGAAAGATGTGCGGTTACAATTTTATATATCATGAAATCACTCAATAAGACATAAATATTACTTAAGTAATCAATTATCTATTAATTAAAAAATAAATACAGTCTATCACAAAAACAATTATCTAATAGAGCGTTATTAAAATGTAAAAACCAGATATTTCTAACAAGTACTATGTTTATCTCGTACATAATGGCATTATGATTTGTATGCAGACCTCGTTTTTTTTTTAACACATCTAGTCGTAATAAGCCCATTTTCGCAACTAGACATACAATCTATTATTACTTGTGAATTTTAGAAGCAAATTCAGCATTTAAAACAGTTCTATTGTTCACATGTTAAAATTATAATAAGTAACTTATAGATACGTGTTAATGATATGAGCAGTTTTTTAAACACGATTATTCATCGTTTAATTAAGACTGCACACCGAGTGCAATAATTGAACGCAAAACTGTTGTCGCTCAGATCTGATGGAAGAAGAGATTAGCTGTATATATGTGGCGTTTCAAATCGGCCCGCCAGATAACGCCAGCAGTTCAAGACGCAAGCAGCCTCATCCCACGCTTCGACTTCTCACCGCACAGCAGCGCTGCTGAGGGCAGTAGCACGTCACCCGACGAACGCCACTAGGTCGAGATTCACCGGTGACGACAGATCAAACAGCTAACAGTTAAAAATGTCGTTTCATGTTATGAGTGCAATATCAGTGTTAAGTGTTGTTTATTAGTTCTTAAATATAATTAATAGAAGTGTTGATTCTACCTAATGCTAGCAAGCCTTTTCTGTTCTCAAATATTATATAAATATATAACGTATTATTTAAAACTATGGAACTGTAGAAACATTGCAAGTTTCTTTGTACTACATTCATTTTTTCATTAAGATAAGAATCACGAGAAGCTGATTTCTTTTTTGAAGACCACCCCAGCCGGTTAGGTGCACGTCTTGGGCCTAGCACCAATTCATATTTTCAAATAATCATTCAATTGACACTTTTAAAGGCTCTTAGACTCGCACCCGGAAACTGAGAGCTTGTAATAGTGTATAAGTAAATCGAGAATCATAAGGTGTGAAATTTAAATAATATTTGACATTGGGTAATAGTGAAATGCCCCCTCCCATTGACTAGTATTCACCTTTTTAAAACGCTTTTTCTTGAAATTTTATTTTGTTCTTCTAACACGACGGCTGTCTCACTTATTTAATTCTATAAACATTCACGTATAGAAGTGTGATGGTTATATGACGTATAATTTATAAATTTATAAAATCATTGCTGACAATATTTTAAACTAATAAGTAAAACGACAGGAACATTTAACGTAAAGTTCAAAAAATGATGCCAAATAGCTTTGAATTAAATGTGAAATGTTGAGAAATTGTGGTTTGGACTGCCCGCCACATTCGACCCGACGTCAATAGAGATTATGTGTCATAATATAGAAAATACATTAAGAATATCAGTACCTTCCTGGTTTTTATTAACTTAACGGACCACTGTTCAGAATGCGTTACGTGCCACAATTACCGGTGTATGGCAAAAAAGGCATTACTTGAATGCGTTAAGTACGAAGAGTCTTCGCTGAGAGAAGGGATTTTCTCGTTGTTATTATTGTATCTAAATGCGTCTATTGTATTATAAACACTAAACTCTTTTCTATGGAAACTGTACAGTGAATTAACACACAAGACGTGAAGTCGCGATTTGAAGCAGTCATACCAAACTGGTGTATTATAATACAAAATGTGCGATGTAATAATAAGAGATAAAAACACAAAACAAGCTGTTATCCTCCAACTATATCGATTGTACGGATTTAAAGTCACAAAAAGAAACACTTATATTTGAAGATTTAAAAACTTAAAATTATATTTGAAACTGACGAGGATATAGTCATAGATTTGTAAAATAACCTGCGTTGTTCCTTATAAGAGAATAGCAAATTTCAAACTCCACAATATTTTAATTATGAACAGTTTATTTTGGATAAAACCTTTTATATATTTACTAACGGCCCAGGTCCCATCACTTCATCCGAATGCAAATTTAATATATAGATGTAATAAAACCTTAGCCCGCGATTTGTTATTATTGTTTTTTTTTTTGGTGTAATAATATATTTTATGCCTAGTATGGTTTTGTGTCTCTGTAAATTTAATTCTCCTATCTCTCGAAAAAAAAACAACAACCTTTAAATAAATTTTTTTTATGTGCGTCGTTCGTTAAATCGATACGTTACACACTCGCTTTATTCGCTCGCTAACTTTGAATAAATCCTATTTTCAGTAGGATAAAACCGGGCTTATAAATATTCCTCAAAAAATAGCTATCGAAAAAATGTTAAAAACTACATTCAAATCTGATCAATATTACAATGTGCGGATGTTGTCAATAAAAAACTGATATGTTTGTTGTTCGGGGGCGAAAAAGGAAAAAAAGCGGTGATCGCAAACAAGACAAAGAACCTTAAATGTTTACTATACAATAATGTAATGTTTTTTTTACTATATAACGGAGCGCGTCTTAAAGATCCGTTCACGTACATATAAACAGGTCAAATCACGTACCGCTCAATGTCAGACGTTCCATAACATTCTTTGCATATTAATTAATAAGCAGAGTCAATCCGTTAAAAATGCTCTATACCTGATACGCATATATTTGTCTCTATTCACGTATCATTAAAGACTGTATTGTATAATTTTGTTGATAAATCTTAAATCATAGCAATTACTAGAGCGAAAAATTCAATAATTAAATGTATTTATATTTTTTTAAATTAAAACTCATAATTAATGCAAAGTGTTAGAATATAAAAAAGATAATCTTTTGTTTTATATTATCGTGTATTTTATAAATGCTAAATGTTTTAGACGCTTGAATAAAAAACCCACATCGTTAGGTACGAAATGTGATATTCGACTTACCACCACGTAATATAAGATTATTACAAATTTGCTGAAATATTTATTTGTTTGAATAATTCTTAATGTTAAAAACCTGTTTTTGTTGTGTGTAGATACACTGCTGCATACATTACCATTTCCGCGCATATCCTCAACGTATTGACCTAACATACCGACTGTTTTATAATAACGTGTTGTTTAAATATTTTTCATTCTTTTGTATTAAAATAGTTTATAAAATTACATATTTAAAATAATTTGTATACTTGTAACGTGTATGTATATGACCATACTATTTAAACAACACGTTATTATAAAACATTCCGTATACATGCTGCATCGCGTAGTTGTCAAGATTGTAAGTACTTCAGGCCAGCGTCAACAGTCAGTCAACGTGTGCGAAACGCTAATGATCTCTCTCCAGAGTCGGACTATATAAACGGAAATGTTTTTTTTCTCGTTCAAGGAAAATGGTGTGTGTTTGTGCATGTCTGCTGTGTGTGTGTGTGTGTATCTCTCTCTGCGTGGGTTGTGAGTGTATATTCAATGTCAAAAATGGACGTCGTCTTTTCTTTCTTTTTGCGTTTACATTTTGTTGTTTCAACCACACAATGGTGGGAGGGCGGAACCTTTCTTACGTCACGTTTTCAAAGCGGCCATATTTTTATGGAAAAAAAAATCAACAACCAGTGAAGTCGGTTGCGGCGGCTTATAGGCGTACCTTTACGCGAAAAGTGGAGGACTAAGACCAATCAGACGTCGCAGACGTAACGACTACCATATTTCAACATGTGCATGCAAACAAGTTTTCATAGCAAGTTCTATCCCCACTCCAAACTGGGTTGGGCTTCAACTGGAGGGCCGGAGGGACACTGCTCTCTCGTATTCTAACTACTGATATGGTTGCCGATAGGCATTTCAAATATAGGTGCTGATAGGCATTTCAGATGTAGTTTCCAAAAGGCATTTCAAAAATAGGTGCCGATAGGCATTTCAGATATAGGTGCCGATAGGCATTTCAGATATAGTTGCCGATTATCATTTTAAAAATAGGTGCCGATAGGCATTTTAGATGTAGTTTCCGATAGGCATTTCAAAAATAGGTGCCGGTAGGTATTTCGGATATAGGTGCCGATAGGCATATCAGATATAGTTGCCGATAGGCATTTAAAATATAGGTGCCGATAGGCATTTTAAATATAGGTGTCGATAGGCATTTCAGATATAAATGCCGAAAGGCATTTCAGATATAGGTGCCGATAGGCATTTTTGATGTGGTTGCCGATAGGCATTTCAAATATAGGTGCTGATACGCATTTCAGATCTAGTGTTCGATAGGCATTTCAAAAATAGGTGCCGATAGGCATTTCAGATATAGGTGCCGATAGGCACTTCAGATATAGTTGCCAATTGGCATTATAAAAATAGGTGCCGATAGGCATTTCAGATATAGAAGCCGATAGGCATTTCAAATATAGGTGCCGATAGGCATTCCAGATATGTTTGCCGATAGGCATTTCAAATATAGGTGCTGATAGGCATTTCAGATGTAGTTTCCGATAGGCATTTCAAAAATAGGTGCCGATAGGCATTTCAGATATAGTTGCCGATTGGCATTTGAAAAATAGGTGCCGATAGGCATTTCAGATATAGAAGCCGATAGGCATTTCAAATATAGGTGCCGATAGGCATTCCGGATATGGTTGCCGATAGGCATTTCAAATATAGGTGCTGATAGGCATTCCAGATGTAGTTTCCGATAGGCATTTCAAAAATTGGTACCGATAGGCATTTCAGATATAGGTGCCGATAGGCATTTCAGATATAGTTACCGATTGGCATTTTAAAAATAGGTGCCGATAGGCATTTCAGATATAGAAGCCGATAGGTATTTCAAATATAGGTGTCGAAAGGCATTTCAGATATGGTTGCCGATAGGCATTTCAAATATAGGTGCTGATAGGCATTTCAGATATAGTTACCGATTGGCATTTTAAAAATAGGTGCCGATAGGCATTTCAGATATAGAAGCCGATAGGTATTTCAAATATAGGTGTCGAAAGGCATTTCAGATATGGTTGCCGATAGGCATTTCAAATATAGGTGCTGATAGGCTTTTCAGATGTAGTTTCCGATAGGCATTTCAAAAATAGGTGCCGATAGGCATTTCAGATATAGGTGCCGATAGGCATTTCAGATATAGTTGCCGATTGGCATTTTACAAATAGGTGCCGATAGGCATGTCAGATATAGAAGCCGATAGGCATTACAAATATAGGTGCCGATAGGCATTCCAGATATGGTTGCCGATAGGCATTTCAAATATACGTGCTGATAGGCATTTCAGATGTAGTTTCCGATAGGTATTTCAAAAATTGATGCCGATAGGCATTTCAGATATAGGAGCCGATAGGCATTTCAGATATAGTTGCCGATTGGCAATTTAAAAATAGGTGCCGATAGGCATTTCAGACATAGAAGCCGATAGGCATTTCAAATATAGGTGCCGATAGGCATTCCAGATATGGTTGCCGATAGGCATTTCAAATATAGGTGCTGATAGGCATTTCAGATGTAGTTTCCGATAGGCATTTCAAAAATAGGTGCCGATAGGCATTTCAGATATAGGTGCCGATAGGCATTTCAGATATAGTTGCCGATTGGCATTTTAAAAATAGGTGCCGATAGGCATTTCAGATATAGAAGCCGATAGGCATTTCAAAGATAGGTGCCGATAGGCATTTCAGATATAGGTGCCGATAGGCATTTCAGATATAGGTGCCGGTAGGCATTTCAGATATAGTTGCCGATAGGCATTTTAGATGTAGTTTCCGATAGGCATTTCAAAAATAGGTGCCGGTAGGCATTTTGGATATAGGTGCCGATAGGCATATCAGATATAGTTGCCGATAGGCATTTAAAATATAGGTGCCGATAGGCATTTTAAATATAGGTGTCGATAGGCATTTCAGATATAAATGCCGAAAGGCATTTCAGATATAGGTGCCGATAGGCATTTTTGATGTGGTTGCCGATCGGCATTTCAAATATAGGTGCTGATACGCATTTCAGATCTAGTGTTCGATAGGCATTTCAAAAATAGGTGCCGATAGGCATTTCAGATATAGGTGCCGATAGGCACTTCAGATATAGTTGCCAATTGGCATTTTAAAAATAGGTGCCGATAGGCATTTCAGATATAGAAGCCGATAGGCATTTCAAATATAGGTGCCGATAGGCATTTCAGATATAGAAGCCGATAGGTATTTCAAATATAGGTGTCGAAAGGCATTTCAGATATGGTTGCCGATAGGCATTTCAAATATAGGTGCTGATAGGCATTTCAGATATAGTTACCGATTGGCATTTTAAAAATAGGTGCCGATAGGCATTTCAGATATAGAGGCCGATAGGTATTTCAAATATAGGTGTCGAAAGGCATTCCAGATATGGTTGCCGATAGGCATTTCAAATATAGGTGCTGATAGGCTTTTCAGATGTAGTTTCCGATAGGCATTTCAAAAATAGGTGCCGATAGGCATTTCAGATATAGGTGCCGATAGGCATTTCAGATATAGTTGCCGATTGGCATTTAACAAATAGGTGCCGATAGGCATGTCAGATATAGAAGCCGATAGGCATTACAAATATAGGTGCCGATAGGCATTCCAGATATGGTTGCCGATAGGCATTTCAAATATACGTGCTGATAGGCATTTCAGATGTAGTTTCCGATAGGTATTTCAAAAATTGATGCCGATAGGCATTTCAGATATAGGAGCCGATAGGCATTTCAGATATAGTTGCCGATTGGCAATTTAAAAATAGGTGCCGATAGGCATTTCAGATATAGAAGCCGATAGGCATTTCAAATATAGGTGCCGATAGGCATTCCAGATATGGTTGCCGATAGGCATTTCAAATATAGGTGCTGATAGGCATTTCAGATGTAGTTTCCGATAGGCATTTCAAAAATAGGTGCCGATAGGCATTTCAGATATAGGTGCCGATAGGCATTTCAGATATAGTTGCCGATTGGCATTTTAAAAATAGGTGCCGATAGGCATTTCAGATATAGAAGCCGATAGGCATTTCAAAGATAGGTGCCGATAGGCATTTCAGATATAGGTGCCGATAGGCATTTCAGATATAGGAGCCGGTAGGCATTTCAGATATAGTTGCCGATAGGCATTTTAGATGTAGTTTCCGATAGGCATTTCAAAAATAGGTGCCGGTAGGCATTTTGGATATAGGTGCCGATAGGCATATCAGATATAGTTGCCGATAGGCATTTAAAATATAGGTGCCGATAGGCATTTTAAATATAGGTGTCGATAGGCATTTCAGATATAAATGCCGAAAGGCATTTCAGATATAGGTGCCGATAGGCATTTTAAAAATAGGTGCCGATAGGCATTTCAGATATAGAAGCCGATAGGTATTTCAAATATAGGTGTCGAAAGGCATTTCACATATGGTTGCCGATAGGCATTTCAAATATAGGTGCTGATAGGCATTTCAGATATAGTTACCGATTGGCATTTTAAAAATAGGTGCCGATAGGCATTTCAGATATAGAGGCCGATAGGTATTTCAAATATAGGTGTCGAAAGGCATTCCAGATATGGTTGCCGATAGGCATTGCAAATATAGGTGCTGATAGGCTTTTCAGATGTAGTTTCCAATAGGCATTTCAAAAATAGGTGCCGATAGGCATTTCAGATATAGGTGCCGATAGGCATTTCAGATATAGTTGCCGATTGGCATTTTACAAATAGGTGCCGATAGGCATGTCAGATATAGAAGCCGATAGGCATTACAAATATAGGTGCCGATAGGCATTCCAGATATGGTTGCCGATAGGCATTTCAAATATAGGTGCTGATAGGCATTTCAGATGTAGTTTCCGATAGGCATTTCAAAAATAGGTGCCGATAGGCATTTCAGATATAGGTGCCGATAGGCATTTCAGATATAGTTGCCGATTGGCATTTTAAAAATAGGTGCCGATAGGCATTTCAGATATAGAAGCCGATAGGCATTTCAAATATAGGTGCCGATAGGCATTCCAGATATGGTTGCCGATAGGCATTTCAAATATAGGTGCTGATAGGCATTTCAGATGTAGTTTCCGATAGGCATTTCAAAAATTGGTGCCGATAGGCATTTCAGATATAGGTGCCGATAGGCATTTCAGATATAGTTGCCGATTGGCATTTTAAAAATAGGTGCCGATAGGCATTTCAGATATAGAAGCCGATAGGTATTTCAAATATAGGTGTCGATAGGCATTTCAGATATGGTAGCCGATAGGCATTTTAAATATAGGTGCTGATAGGCATTTCAGATGTAGTTTCTGATAGGCAATTCAAAAATAGGTGCCGATAGGCATTTCAGATATAGCTGCCGATAGGCATTTCAGATATAGTTGCCGATTGGCATTTTAGAAATAGGTGTCGATAAGCATTTCAGATATAGAAGTCGATAGGCATTTCAAATATAGGTGCCGATAGGCATTCCAGATATAGTTGCCGATAGGCATTTCAAATATAGGTGCTGATAGGCATTCCAGATGTAGTTTCCGATAGGCATTTCAAAAATTGGTGCCGATAGGCATTTCAGATATAGGTGCCGATAGGCATTTCAGATATAGTTACCGATTGGCGTTTTAAAAATAGGTGCCGATCGGCATTTCAAATATAGAAGCCGATAGGTATTTCAAATATAGGTGCCGAAAGGCATTTCAGATATGGTTGCCGATAGGCATTTTAAATATAGGTGCTGATAGGCATTTCAGTTGTAGTTTCCGATAGGCATTTCAAAAATAGGTGCCGATAGGCATTTCAGATATAGGAGACGATAGGCATTTCAGATATAGTTGCCAATTGGCATTTTAAAAATAGGTGCCGATAGGCATTTCAGATATAGAAGCCGATAGGCATTTCAAATATAGGTGCCGACAGGTATTCCAGATATGGGAGCCGATAGGCATTTCAAATATAGGTGCTGATAGGCATTTTAGATGTAATTTCCGATAGGCATTTCAAAAATTGATGCCGATAGGCATTTCAGATAAAGGTGCCGATAGGCATTTCAGATATAGTGTCCGATTGGCAATTTAAAAATAGGTGCCGATAGGCATTTCAGATATAGGTGACGATAGGCATTTCAGATATAGTTGCCAATTGGCATTTTAAAAATAGGTGCCGATAGGCATTTCAGATATAGAAGCCGATAGGCATTTCAAATATAGGTGCCGACAGGCATTCCAGATATGGTTGCCGATAGGCATTACAAAGATAGGTGCTGATAGGCATTTTAGATGTAGTTTCCGATAGGCATTTCCAAAATTGATGCCGATAGGCATTTCAGATATTGGTGCCGATAGGCATTTCAGATATAGTTGCCGATAGGCATTTCAGATATAGTTGCCGATTGGCAATTTAAATATAGGTGCCGATAGGCATTTCAGATATAGAAGCCGATAGGCATTTCAAATATAGGTGCCGATAGGCATTCCAGATATGGTTGCCGATAGGCATTTCAAATATAAGTGCTGATAGGCATTTCAAAAATAGGTACCGATAGGCATTTCAATTATAAGTGCCGATAGGCATTTCAGAGATAGTTGCCAATTGGCATTTTAAAAATAGGTGTAAATAGGCATTTCAGATATAGAAGCCGATAGGCATTTCAAATATAGGTGCCGATAGGCATTCCAGATATGGTTGCCGATAAGCATTTCAAATATAGGTGCTGATAGGCATTTCAGATGTAGTTTCCGATAGGCATTTCAAAAATTGGTGCCGATAGGCATTTCAGATATAGATGCCGATAGGCATTTCAGATATACTTGCCGATTGGCATTTTAAAAATAGGTGCCGATAGGCATTTCAGATATAGAAGCTGAAAGGTATTTCAAATATAGGTGTCGATAGGCATTTCAGATATGGTTGCCGATAGGCATTTTAAATATAGGTGCTGATTGGCATTTTAGATGTAGTTTCCGATAGGCATTTCAAAAATAGGTGCCGATAGGCATTTCCGTTATATGTGCCGATAGACATTTCAGATATAGTTGCCGATTAGTATTTTAAAAATAGGTGCTGATAGGCATTTTAGATGTAGTTTCCGATAGGCAATTCAAAAATAGGTGCCGATAGGCATTTCAGATATATGGGTGCCGATAGGCATTTCAGATATAGTTGCCAATTGGCATTTTAAAAATAGGTGCCGATAGGCATTTCAGATATAGAAGCCGATAGGCATTTCAAATATTGGTGCCGATAGGCATTCCAGATATGGTTGCCCATAGGCATTTCAAATATAGGTGCTGATAGGCATTTTAGATGTAGTTTCCGATAGGCATTTCAAAAATTGATGCCGATCGGCATTTCAGATATAGTTGCCGATTGGCATTTTAAAAACAGGTGCCGATAGGCATTTCAGATATAGAAGCCGATAGGTATTTCAAATATAGGTGTCGATAGGCATTTCAGATATGGTTGCCGATAGGCATTTCAAATATAGGAGCAGATAGGCATTTCAAATGAAGTTTCCGAAAGGCATTTCAAAAATAGGTGCCGATAGGCATTTCAGATATAGGTGCCGATAGGCATTTCAGATATAGTTGCCGATTGGCATTTTAAAAATAGGTGCCGGTAGGCATTTTAGATGTAGTTTCCGATAGGCATTTAAAAAATAGGTGCCGATAGGCATTTCAGATATGGTTGCCGATAGGCATTTCAAATATAGGAGCAGATAGGCATTTCAGATGAAGTTTCCGAAAGGCATTTCAAAAATAGGTGCCGATAGGCATTTCAGATATATTTGCCGATAGGCATTTCAGATATAGTTGCCAATTGGCATTTTAAAAACAGGTGCCGATAGGCATTTCAGATATAGAAGCCGATAGGCATTTCAAATATAGGTGCCGATAGGCATTCCAGATATGGTTGCCGATAGGCATTTCAAATATATGTGCTGATAGGCATTTCAGATGTAGTTTCCGATAGTCATTTCAAAAATTGGTGCCGATAGGCATTTCAAATATAGGTGCCGATACGCATTTCAGATATAGTTGCCGATTAGCATTTTAAAAATAGGTGCCAATAGGCATTTCAGATATAGAAGCCGATAGGTATTTCAAATATAGGTGTCGATAGGCATTTCAGATATGGTTGCCGATAGGCATTTCAAATATAGGTGCTGATAGGCATTTCAGATGGAGTTTCCGATAGGCATTTCAAAAATAGGTGCCGATAGGCATTTCAGATATAGGTGCCGATAGGCATTTCAGATATAGTTGCCGATTGGCATTTTAAAAATAGGTGCCGGTAGGCATTTTAGATGTAGTTTCCGATAGGCATTTAAAAAATAGATGCCGATAGGCATTTCAGATATAGGTGACGATAGGCATATCAGATATAGTTGCCGATAGGCATTTAAAATATAGGTGCTGATAGGCATTTCAAATATAGTTGTCGATAGGCATTTCAGATATAAATGCCAAAAGGCATTTCAGATATAGGTGCCGATAGGCATTTCTGATGTGGTTGCCGATAGGCATTTCAAATATAGGTGCTGATAGGCATTTCAGATATAGTTGCCGATTGGCATTTTAAAAATAGGTGCCGATAGGCATTTCAAATATAGAAGCCGATAGGCATTTTAAATATAGGTGCCGATAGGCATTCCAGATATGGTTGCCAATAGGCATTTCAAATATAGGTGCTGATAGGCATTTCAGATGTAGTTTCCGATAGGCATTTCAAAAATTGGTGCCGATAGGCATTTCAGATATAGGTGCCGATAGGCATTTCAGATATATTTGCCGATTGGCATTTTAAAAATAGCTGCCGATAGGCATTTCAGATATAGAAGCCGATAGGCATTTCAAATATAGGTGCCGATAGGCATTCCAGATATGGTTGCCGATAGGCATTTCAAATATAGGTGCTGATAGGCATTTCAGATGTAGTTTCCGATAGGCATTTCAAAAATTGGTGCCGATAGGCATTTCAGATATAGGTGCCGATAAGTATTTCAGATATAGTTGCCGATTGGCATTTTAAAAATAGGTGCCGATAGGCATTTCAGATATAGAAGCCGATAGGTATTTCATATAGAGGTGTCGATAGGCATTTCAGATATGGTTGCCGATAGGCATTTCAAATATAGGAGCTGATAGGCATTTCAGATGTAGTTTCCGATAGGCATTTCAAAAATAGGTGCCGATAGGCATTTCAGATATATGTAGGTGCCGATAGGCATTTCAGCTATAGTTGCCGATTGGCATTTTAAAAATAGGTGTCGGTAGGCATTTCAGATATAGAAGCCGATAGGCATTTCAAATATAGGTGCCGATAGGCATTCCAGATATGGTTGCCGATAGGCATTTCAAATATAGGTGCTGATAGGCATTCCAGATGTAGTTTCCGATAGGCATTTCAAAAATTGGTGCCGATAGACATTTCAGATATAGGTGCCGATAGGCATTTCAGATATAGTTACCGATTGGCATTTTAAAAATAGGCGCCGATAGGCATTTCAGATATAGAAGCCGATAGGTATTTCAAATATAGGTGTCGATAGGCATTTCAGATATGGTTGCCGATAGGCATTTCAAATATAGGTGCCGATAGGCATTTCAGTTATAGGTGCCGATAGACATTTCAGATATAGTTGCCGATTAGTATTTTAAAAATAGGTGCTGATAGGCATTTTAGATGTAGTTTCCGATAGGCATTTCAAAAATAGGTGCCGATAGGCATTTCAGATATAGGTGCCGATAGGCATTTCAGATATATTTGCCAATTGGCATTTTAAAAATAGGTGCCGATAGGCATTTCAGATATAGAAGTCGATAGGCTTTTCAAATATTGGTGCCGATAGGCATTCCAGATATGGTGTCCGATAGGCATTTCAAATATAGGTGCTGATAGGCATTTTAGATGTAGTTTCCGATAGGCATTTCAAAAATTGATGCCGATAGGCATTTCAGATATAGGTGCCGATAGGCATTTCAGATATAGTTGCCGATTGGCATTTTAAAAACAGATGCTGATAGGCATTTCAGATATAGAAGCCGATAGGTATTTCAAATATATGTATCGATAGGTAATTTAGATATGGTTGCCGATAGGCATTTCAAATATAGGAGCAGATAGGCATTTCAGATGTAGTTTCCGAAAGGCATTTCAAAAATAGGTGCCGATAGTCATTTCAGATATAGGTGCCGATAGGCATTTCAGATATAGTTGCCGATTGGCATTTTAAAAATATGTGCCGATAGGCATTTCAGATATAGGTGCCGATAGGCATTTCAGATATAGTTGCCGATTGGCATTTGAAAATATGTGCTGATAGGCTTTTTAGATGTAGTTTCCGATAGGCATTTCAAAAATAGGTGCCGATAGGCATTCCAGATATGGTTGCCGATAGGCATTTCAAATATAGGTGCTGATAGGCATTTCAGATGTAGTTTCCGATTGGCATTTTAAAAATAGGTGCCGATAGGCATTTCAGATATATAAGCCGATAGGTATTTCAAATATAGGTGTCGATAGGCATTTCAGATATGGTTGCCGATAGGCATTTCAAATATAGGTGCTGATAGGCATTTTAGATGTAGTTTCCGATAGGCATTTCAAAAATAGGTG
This sequence comes from Venustoraphidia nigricollis, assembly GCA_034508555.1. NCBI lineage: Eukaryota > Metazoa > Arthropoda > Insecta > Raphidioptera > Raphidiidae > Venustoraphidia > Venustoraphidia nigricollis. Next base: position 13,150 of record JAVRKA010000708.1, on the reverse strand, counting down.
CCGATAGGCATTTCAGTTATAGGTGCCGATAGGCATTTCAGATATAGTTGCCGATTAGTATTTTAAAAATAGGTGCCGATAGGCATTTTAGATGTAGTTTCCGATAGGCATTTCAAAAATAGGTGCCGATAGGCATTTCAGATATAGGTGCCTATAGGCATTTCAGATATAGTTGCCAATTGGCATTTTAAAAATAGGTGCCGATAGGCATTTCAGATATAGATGCCGATAGGCATTTCAGATATAGTTGCCGATTGGCATTTTAAAAATAGGTGCCGATAGGCATTTCAGATATATAAGCCGATAGGTATTTCAAATATAGGTGTCTATAGGCATTTCAGATATGGTTGCCGATAGGCATTTCAAATATAGGTGCTGATAGGCATTTTAGATGTAGTTTCCGATAGGCATTTCAAAAATAGGTGCCGATAAGCATTTCAGGTAGAGGTGCCGATAGGCATTTCAGATATAGTTGCCGATTAGTATTTTAAAAATAGGTGCCGATAGGCATTTTAGATGTAGTTTCTGATAGGCATTTCAAAAATAGGTGCCGATAGGCATTTCAGATATAGGTGCCTATAGGCATTTCAGATATAGTTGCCAATTGGCATTTTAAAAATAGGTGCCGATAGGCATTTCAGATATAGAAGCCGATAGGCATTTCAAATATTGGTGCCGATAGGCATTCCAGATATGGTTGCCGATAGGCATTTCAAATATAGGTGCTGATAGGCATTTTAGCTGTAGTTTCCGATAGGCATTTCAAAAATTGATGCCGATAGGCATTTCAGATATAGGTGCCGATAGGCATTTCAGATATAGTTGCCGATTGGCATTTTAAAAACAGGTGCCGATAGGCATTTCAGATATAGAAGCCGATAGGTATTTCAAATATAGGTGTCGATAGGTATTTTAGATATGGTTGCCGATAGGCATTTCAAATATAGGGGCAGATAGGCATTTCAGATGTAGTTTGCGAAAGGCATTTCAAAAATAGGTGACGATAGGCATTTCAGATATAGGTGCCGATAGGCATTTCAGCTATAGTTGCCGATTGGCATTTTAAAAATAGGTGCCGATAGGCATTTCAGATATAGAAGCCGATAGGCATTTCAAATATAGGTGCCGATAGGCATTCCAGATATGGGTGCCGATAGGCATTTCAAATATAAGTGCTGATAGGCATTTCAGATGTAGTTTCCGATAGGCATTTCAAAAATAGGTACCGATAGGCATTTCAGATATAGGTGCCGATAGGCTTTTCAGATATAGTTGCCAATTGGCATTTTAAAAATAGGTGTCGATAGGCATTTCAGATATAGAAGCCGATAGGCATTTCAAATATAGGTGCCGATAAACATTCCAGATATGGTTGCCGATAGGCATTTCAAATATAGGTGCTGATAGGCATTTAAGATGTAGTTTCCGATAGGCATTTCAAAAATTGGTGCCGATAGGCATTTCAGATATAGGTGCCGATAGGCATTTCAGATATAGTATCCGATTGGCATTTTAAAAATAGGTGCCGATAGGCATTTCAGATATAGTAGCCGATAGGTGTTTCAATTATAGGTGTCGATAGGCATTTCAGATATGGTTGCCGATAGGCATTTCAAATATAGGTGCTGATAGGCATTTCAGATGTAGTTTCCGATAGGCATTTCAAAAATAGGTGCCGATAGGCATTTCAGATATAGGTGCTGATAGGCATTTCAGATGTAGTTTCCAATAGGCATTTCAAAAATAGGTGCCGATAGGCATTTCAGATATAGGTGCCGATAGGCATTTCAGATATAGTTGCCGATTGGCATTTTAAAAATAGGTGCCGATAGGCATTTCAGATATAGAAGCCGATAGGCATTTCAAATATAGGTGCCGATAGGCATTCCAGATATGGTTGCCGATAGGCATTTCAAATATTGGTGCTGATAGGCATTTCAGATGTAGTTTCCGATAGGTATTTCAAAAATTGGTGCCGATAGGCATTTCAGATATAGTTTCCGATTGGCATTTTAAAAATAGGTGCCAATAGGCATTTCAAAAATAGGTGCCGATAGGCATTTCAGATATAGGTGCCGATAGGCATTTCAGATATAGTTGCCGATTGGCATTTTTAAAATAGGTGCCGATAGGCATTTCAGATTTAGAAGCCGACAGGCATTTCAAATATAGGTGCCGATAAGCATTCCAGATATGCTTGCCGATTGGCATTTCAAATATAGGTGCTGATAGGCATTTTAGATGTAGTTTCCGATAGGCATTTCAAAAATTGGTGCCGACAGGCATTTAAGATATAGGTGCCGATAGGCATTTCAGATATAGTTGCCGATTGGCATTTTAAAAATAGGTGCCGATAGGCATTCCAGATATGGTTGCCGATAGGTATTTCAAATATAGGTGCTGATAGGCATTTCAGATGTAGTTTCCGATAGGCATTTTAAAAATTGGTGCCGATAGGCATTTCAGATATAGGTGCCGATAGGAATTTCAGATATAGTTGCCGATTGGCATTTTAAAAACAGGTGCCGATAGGCATTTCAGATATAGAAGCCGATAGGCATTTCAAATATAGGTGCCGATAGGCATTCCAGATATGGTTGCCGATAGGCATTTCAAATATAAGTGCTGATAGGCATTACGGATGTAGTTTCCGATAGGCATTTCAAAAATAGGTACCGATAGGCATTTCAGATATAGGTGCCTATAGGCATTTCAGAGATAGTTGCCAATTGGCATTTTAAAAATAGGTGTCAATAGGCATTTCAGAAATATAAGCCGATAGGTATTTCAAATATAGGTGTCGATAGGCATTTCAGATATGGTTGCCGATAGGCATTTCAAATATAGGTGCTGATAGGCATTTTAGATGTAGTTTCCGATAGGCATTTCAAAAATAGGTGCCGATAGGCATTTCAGTTATAGGTGCCGATAGGCATTTCAGATATAGTTGCCGATTAGTATTTTAAAAAAAGGTGTTGATAGGCATTTTAGATGTAGTTTCCGATAGGCATTTCAAAAATAGGTGCCGATAGGCATTTCAGATATAGAAGCCGATAGGTATTTCAAATATAGGTGTCGATAGGTATTTTAGATATGGTTGCCGATAGGCATTTCAAAAACAGGAGCAGATAGGCATTTCAGATGTAGTTTCCGAAAGGCATTTCAAAAATAGGTGCGGATAGGCATTTCAGATATAGGTGCCGATAGGCATTTCAGATATAGTTGCCGATTGGCATTTTAAAAATAGGTGCCGATAGGCATTTCAGATATATAAGCCGATAGGTATTTCAAATATAGGTGTCTATAGGCATTTCAGATATGGTTGCCGATAGGCATTTCAAATATAGGTGCTGATAGGCATTTTAGATGTAGTTTCCGATAGGCATTTCAAAAATAGGTGCCGATAGGCATTTCAGGTAGAGGTGCCGATAGGCATTTCAGATATAGTTGCCGATTAGTATTTTAAAAATAGGTGCCGATAGGCATTTTAGATGTAGTTTCTGATAGGCATTTCAAAAATAGGTGCCGATAGGCATTTCAGATATAGGTGCCTATAGGCATTTCAGGTAGAGGTGCCGATAGGCATTTCAGATATAGTTGCCGATTAGTATTTTAAAAATAGGTGCCGATAGGCATTTTAGATGTAGTTTCTGATAGGCATTTCAAAAATAGGTGCCGATAGGCATTTCAGAGATAGTTGCCAATTGGCATTTTAAAAATAGGTGTCAATAGGCATTTCAGAAATATAAGTCGATAGGTATTTCAAATATAGGTGTCGATAGGCATTTCAGATATGGTTGCCGATAGGCATTTCAAATATAGGTGCTGATAGGCATTTTAGATGTAGTTTCCGATAGGCATTTCAAAAATAGGTGCCGATAGGCATTTCAGTTATAGGTGCCGATAGGCATTTCAGATATAGTTGCCGATTAGTATTTTAAAAAAAGGTGTTGATAAGCATTTTAGATGTAGTTTCCGATAGGCATTTCAAAAATAGGTGCCGATAGGCATTTCAGATATAGAAGCCGATAGGTATTTCAAATATAGGTGTCGATAGGTATTTTAGATATGGTTGCCGATAGGCATTTCAAAAACAGGAGCAGATAGGCATTTCAGATGTAGTTTCCGAAAGGCATTTCAAAAATAGGTACCGATAGGCATTTCAGATATAGGTGCCTATAGGCATTTCAGAGATAGTTGCCAATTGGCATTTTAAAAATAGGTGTCAATAGGCATTTCAGAAATATAAGTCGATAGGTATTTCAAATATAGGTGTCGATAGGCATTTCAGATATGGTTGCCGATAGGCATTTCAAATATAGGTGCTGATAGGCATTTTAGATGTAGTTTCCGATAGGCATTTCAAAAATAGGTGCCGATAGGCATTTCAGTTATAGGTGCCGATAGGCATTTCAGATATAGTTGCCGATTAGTATTTTAAAAAAAGGTGTTGATAAGCATTTTAGATGTAGTTTCCGATAGGCATTTCAAAAATAGGTGCCGATAGGCATTTCAGATATAGAAGCCGATAGGTATTTCAAATATAGGTGTCGATAGGTATTTTAGATATGGTTGCCGATAGGCATTTCAAAAACAGGAGCAGATAGGCATTTCAGATGTAGTTTCCGAAAGGCATTTCAAAAATAGGTGCGGATAGGCATTTCAGATATAGGTGCCGATAGGCATTTCAGATATAGTTGCCGATTGGCATTTTAAAAATAGGTGCCGATAGGCATTTCAGATATAAAAGCCGAAAGGCATTTCAAATATAGGTGCCGATAGGCATTCCAGATATGGTTGCCGATAGGCATTTCAAATATAAGTGCTGATAGGCATTTCAGATGTAGTTTCCGATAGGCATTTCAAAAATAGGTACCGATAGGCATTTCAGATATAGGTGCCGATAGGCATTTCAGATATAGTTGCCAATTGGCATTTTAAAAAAAGGTGTCGATAAGCATTTCAGATATAGAAGCCGATAGGCATTTCAAATATAGGTGCCGATAAACTTTCCAGATATGGTTGCCGATAGGCATTTCAAATATAGGTGCTGATAGGCAATTCAGATGTAGTTTCCGATAGGCATTTCAAAAATTGGTGCCGATAGGCATTTCAGATATAGGTGCCGATAGGCATTTCAGATATAGTTGCCGATTGGCATTTTAAAAATAGGTGCCGATAGGCATTTCAGATATAGAAGCCGATAGGTATTTCAAATATAGGTGTCGATAGGCATTTCAGATATGGTTGCCGATAGGCATTTCAAATATAGGTGCTGATAGGCATTTCAGATGTAGTTTCCGATAGGCATTTCAAAAATAGGTGCCGATAGGCATTTCAGATATAGGTGCCGATAGGCATTACAGATATAGTTGCCGATTGGCATTTTAAAAATAGGTGCTGATAGGCTTTTTAGATGTAGTTTCCGATAGGCATTTCAAAAATAGGTGCCGATTGGCATTTCAGATATAGGTGCCGATAGGCATATCAGATATAGTTGCCGATAGGCATTTAAAATATAAGTGCCGATAGGCATTTCAAATATAGGTGTCGATAGGCATTTCAGATATAAATGCCGAAAGGCATTTCAGATATAGGTGCCGATAGGCATTTCAAATAAAGGTACCGATAGGCATTCCAGATATGGTTGCCGATAGGCATTTTAAATATAGGTGCTGATAGGCATTTCAGATGTAGTTTCCGATACGCATTTCAAAAATAGGTGCCGATAGGCATTTCAGATATAGGTGCTGATAGGCATTTCAGATGTAGTTTCCGATAGGCATTTCAAAAATTGATGCCGATAAGGCATTTCAGATATAGGTGCCGATAGGCATTTCAGATATAGTTGCCGATTGGCATTTTAAAAACAGGTGCCGATAGGCATTTCAGATATAGAAGCCGATAGGTATTTCAAATATAGGTGTCAATAGGCATTTAAGATATGGTTGCCGATAGGCATTTCAAATATAGGAGCAGATAGGCATTTTAGATGTAGTTTCCGAAAGGCATTTCAAAAATAGGTACCGATAGGCATTTCAGATATAGGTGCCGATAAGCATTTCAGATATAGTTGCCGATTGGCATTTTAAAAATAGGTGCCGATAGGCATTTCAGATATAGAAGCCTATAGGCATTTCAAATATAGGTACCGATAGGCATTCCAGATATGGTTGCCGATAGGCATTTCAAATATAAGTACTGATAGGCATTTCAGATGTAGTTCCCGATAGGCATTTCAAAAATAGGTACCGATAGGCATTTCAGATATAGGTGCCGATAGGCATTTCAGAGATAGTTGCCAATTGGCATTTTAAAAATAATTGTCAATAGGCATTTTAGATATAGAAGCCGATAGGCATTTCAAATATAGGTGCCGATAGGCATTCTAGATATAGGTGCCGATAGGCATTTCAGATATAGTTGCCGATTGGCATTTTAAATATAGGTGCCGATAGGCATTCCAGATATGTTTGCCGATAGGCATTTCAAATATAGGTGCTGATAGGCATTTCAGATGTAGTTTCCGATAGGCATTTCAAAAATTGGTGCCGATAGGCATTTCAGATACAGGTGCCGATAGGCATTTCAGATATAGTTGCCGATTGGCATTTTAAAAACAGGTGCCGATAGGCATTTCCGATATAGAAGCCGATAGGTATTTCAAATATAGGTGTCGATAGGCATTTCAGATATGGTTGCCGATAGGCATTCCAAATATAGGAGCAGATAGGCATTTCAGATGTAGTTTCCGAAAGGCATTTCAAAAATAGGTGCCGATAGGCATTTCAGATATAGGTGCCGATAAGCATTTCAGATATAGTTGCCAAATGGCAATTTAAAAATAGGTGCCAATAGGCATTTCAGATATAGAAGCCGATAGGCATTTCAAATATAGGAGCCGATAGGCATTCCAGATATGGTTGCCGATAGGCATTTCAAATATAAGTGCTGATAGGCATTTCGAATGTAGTTTCCGATAGGCATTTCAAAAACAGGTACCGATAGGCATTTCAGATATAGGTGCCGATAGGCATTTTAGATATAGTTGCCAATTGGCATTTTAAAAATAGGTGTCGATAAGCATTTCAGATATAGAAGCCGATAGGCAGTTCAAATATAGGTGCCGATAAACATTCCAGATATGGTTGCCGATAGGCATTTCAAATATAGGTGCTGATAAGCAATTCAGATGCAGTTTCCGATAGGCATTTCAAAAATTGGTGCCGATAGGCATTTCAGATATAGGTGCCGATAGGCATTTCAGATATAGTTGCCGATTGGCATTTTAAAAATAGGTGCCGATAGGCATTTCAGATATAGAAGCCGATAGGTATTTCAAATATAGGTGTCGATAGGCATTTCAGATATGGTTGCCGATAGGCATTTCAAATATAGGTGCTGATAGGCATTTCAGATGTAGTTTCCGATAGGCATTTCAAAAATAGGTGCCGATAGGCATTTCAGATATAGGTGCCGATAGGCATTACAGATATAGTTGCCGATTGGCATTTTAAAAATAGGTGCTGATAGGCTTTTTAGATGTAGTTTCCGATAGGCATTTCAAAAATAGGTGCCGATTGGCATTTCAGATATAGGTGCCGATAGGCATATCAGATATAGTTGCCGATAGGCATTTAAAATATAAGTGCCGATAGGCATTTCAAATATATGTGTCGATAGGCATTTCAGATATAAATGCCGAAAGGCATTTCAGATATAGGTGCCGATAGGCATTTCAAATAAAGGTGCCGATAGGCATTCCAGATATGGTTGCCGATAGGCATTTTAAATATAGGTGCTGATAGGCATTTCAGATGTAGTTTCCGATACGCATTTCAAAAATAGGTGCCGATAGGCATTTCAGATATAGGTGCTGATAGGCATTTCAGATGTAGTTTCCGATAGGCATTTCAAAAATAGGTGCCGATAGGCATTTCAGATATAGGTGCCGATAGGCATTTCAGATATAGTTGCCGATTGGCATTTTAAAAATAGGTGCCGATAGGCATTTCAGATATAGTTGCCGATTGGCATTTTAAAAATAGGTGCCGATAGGCATTTCAAAAATAGGTGCCGATAGGCGTTTCAGATATGGGTGCCGATAGGCATTTCAGATATAGTTGCCGATTGGCATTTTAAAAATAGGTGCTGATAGGCTTTTTAGATGTAGTTTCCGATAGGCATTTCAAAAATAGGTGCCGATTGGCATTTTAGATATAGGTGCCGATAGGTATATCAGATATAGTTGCCGATAGGCATTTAAAATATAGGTGCCGATAGGCATTTCAAATATAGGTGTCGATAGGCATTTCAGATATAAATGCCGAAAAGCATTTCAGATATAGGTGCCGATAGGCATTTCAAATATAGGTGCCGATAGGCATTCCAGATATGGTTGCCGATAGGCATTTCAAATATAGGTGCTGATAGGCATTTCAGATGTAGTTTCCGATAGGCATTTCAAAAGTAGGAGCCGATAGGCATTTCAGATATAGGTGCTGATAGGCATTTCAGATGTAGTTTCCGACAGGCATTTCAAAAATAGGTGCCGATAGGCATTTAGGATATAGGTGCCGATAGGCATTTCAGATATAGTTGCCGATTGGCATTTTAAAAATAGGTGCCGATAGGCATTTCAGATATAGAAGCCGATAGGCATTTCAAATATAGGTGCCGATAGGCATTCCAGATATGGTTGCCGATAGGCATTTCAAATATAGGAGCTGATAGGCATTTCAGATGTAGTTTCCGATAGGAATTTCAAAAATAGGTGCCGATAGACATTTTAGATATAGGTGCCGATAGGCATTTCAGATATAGTTGCCGATTGGCATTTTAAAAATAGGTGCCGATATCCATTTTAGATATAAAAGCCGATAGGCATTTCAAATATAGGTGCCGATAGGCATTCCAGATATGGTTGCCGATAGGCATTTCAAATATAGGTGCTGATAGGCATTTCAGATGTAGTTTCCGATAGGCATTTGAAAAATAGGTGCCGATAGGCGTTTCAGATATAGGTGCCGATAGGCATTTCAGATATAGTTCCCAATTGGCATTTTAAAAATAGGTGCCGATAGGCATTTCAGATATAGAAGCCGATAGGCATTTCAAATATTGGTGCCGATAGGCATTCCAGATATGGTTGCCGATAGGCATTTTAAATATAGGTGCTGATAGGCATTTTAGATGTAGTTTCCGATAGGCATTTCAAAAATTGATGCCTATAGGCATTTCAGATATAGGTGCCGATAGGCATTTCAGATATAGTTGCCGATTGGCATTTTAAAAACAGGTGCCGATAGGCATTTCAGATATAGAAGCCGATAGGTATTTCAAATATAGGTGTCGATAGGCATTTCAGATATGGTTGCCCATAGGCAGTTCAAATATAGGAGCAGATAGGCATTTCAGATGTAGTTTCCGAAAGGCATTTCAAAAATAGGTGCCGCTAGGCATTTCAGATATAGGTGCCGATAGGCATTTCATATATAGTTGCCGATTGGCATTTTAAAAATAGGTGCCGAAAGGCATTCCAGATATGGTTGCCGATAGGCATTTCAAATATTAGTGCTGATAGGCATTTCAGATGTAGTTTCCGATGGGCATTTCAAAAATAGGTACCGATAGGCATTTCAAATATAGGTGCCGATAGGCATTCCAGATATGGTTGCCGATAGGCATTTCAAATATAGGTGCTGATAGGCATTTCAGATGTAGTTTCCGATAGGCATTTCAAAAATTGGTGCCGATAGGCATTTCAGATATAGGTGCCGATAGGCATTTCAGATATAGTTGCCGATTGGCATTTTAAAAACTGGTGCCGATAGGCACTTCAGATGTAGAAGCCGATAGGTATTTCAAATATAGGTGTCGATAGGCATTTCAGATATGGTTGCCGATAGGCATTTAAAATATAGGTGCTGATAGGCATTTCAGATGGAGTTTCCGATAGGCATTTCAAAAATCGGTGCCGATAGGCATTTCAGATATAGGTGCCGATAGGCATTTCTGATATAGTTGCAGATTGGCATTTTAAAAATAGGTGCCGATAGGCATTTCAGATATAGAAGCCGATAGGCATTTCAAATATAGGTGCCGATAGGCATTCCAAATATGGTTGCCGATAGGCATTTCAAATATAGGTGCTGATAGGCATTTCAGATGTATTTTCCGATAGGCATTTCAAAAATAGGTGCCGATAGGCATTTCAGATATAGGTGCCGATAGGCATTTCAGATATAGTTGCCGATTGGCATTTTAAAAATAGGTGCCGATAGGCATTTCAAATATAGAAGCCGATAGGCATTTTAAATATAGGTGCCGATAGGCATTCCAGATATGGTTGCCAATAGGCATTTCAAATATAGGTGCTGATAGGCATTTCAGATGTAGTTTCCGATAGGCATTTAAAAAATTGGTGCCGATAGGCATTTCAGATATAGGTGCCGATAGGCATTTCAGATATATTTGCCGATTGGCATTTTAAAAATAGGTGCCGATAGGCATTTCAGATATAGAAGCCGATAGGCATTTCAAATATAGGTGCCGATAGGCATTCCAGATATGGTTGCCGATAGGCATTTCAAATATAGGTGCTGATAGGCATTTCAGATGTAGTTTCCGATAGGCATTTCAAAAATTAGTGCCGATAGGCATTTCAGATATAGGTGCCGATAGGCATCTCAGATATAGTTGCCGATTGGCATTTTAAAAATAGGTGCCGATAGGCATTTCAGATATAGAAGCCGATAGGTATTTCATATATAGGTGTCGATAGGCATTTCAGATATGGTTGCCGATAGGCATTTAAATATAGGTGCTGATAGGCATTTCAGATGTAGTTTCCGATAGGCATTTCAAAAATAGGTGCCGATAGGCATTTCAGATATATGTAGGTACCGATAGGCATTTCAGATATAGTTGCCGATTGGCATTTTAAAAATAGGTGTCGGTAGGCATTTCAGATATAGAAGCCGATAGGCATTTCAAATATAGGTGCCGATAGGCATTCCAGATATGGTTGCCGATAGGCATTTCAAATATAGGTGCTGATAGGCAGTCCAGATGTAGTTTCCGATAGGCATTTCAAAAATTGGTGCCGATAGTCATTTCAGATATGGGTGCCGATAGGCATTTCAGATATAGTTACCGATTGGCATTTTAAAAATAGGCGCCGATAGGCATTTCAGATATAGAAGCCGATAGGTATTTCAAATATAGGTGTCGATAGGCATTTCAGATATATTTGCCGATAGGCATTTCAGATATAGTTGCCAATGGGCATTTTAAAAACAGGTGCCGATAGGCATTTCAGATATAGAAGCCGATAGGCATTTCAAATATAGGTGCCGATAGGCATTCCAGATATGGTTGCCGATAGGCATTTCAAATATAGGAGCAGATAGGCATTTCAGATGAAGTTTCCGAAAGGCATTTCAAAAATAGGTGCCGATAGGCATTTCAGATATATTTGCCGATAGGCATTTCAGATATAGTTGCCAATGGGCATTTTAAAAACAGGTGCCGATAGGCATTTCAGATATAGAAGCCGATAGGCATTTCTAATATAGGTGCCGATAGGCATTCCAGATATGGTTGCCGATAGGCATTTCAAATATAGGTGCTGATAGGCATTTCAGATGTAGTTTCCGATAGTCATTTCAAAAATTGGTGCCGATAGGCATTTCAAATATAGGTGCCAATACGCATTTCAGATATAGTTGCCGATTAGCATTTTAAAAATAGGTGCCAATAGGCATTTCAGATATAGAAGCCGATAGGTATTTCAAATATAGGTGTCGATAGGCATTTCAGATATAGTTGCCGATAGGCATTTAAAATATAGGTGCTGATAGGCATTTTAGATGTAGTTTCCGATAGGCATTTCAAAAATTGATGCCGATAGGCATTTCAGATATAGGTGCCGATAGGCATTTCAGATATAGTTGCCGATTGGCATTTTAAAAACAGGTGCCGATAGGCATTTCAGATATAGAAGCCGATAGGTATTTCAAATATAGATGTCGATAGGTATTTTAGATATGGTTGCCGATAGGCATTTCAAATATAGGTGCTGATAGGCATTCCAGATGTAGTTTCCGATAGGCATTTCAAAAATTGGTGCCGATAGGCATTTCAGATATAGGTGCCGATAGGCATTTCAGATATAGTTACCGATTGGCATTTTAAAAATAGGCGCCGATAGGCATTTCAGATATAGAAGCCGATAGGTATTTCAAATATAGGTGTCGATAGGCATTTCAGATATGGTTGCCGATAGGCATTTCAAATATAGGAGCAGATAGGTATTTCAGATGTAGTTTCCGAAAGGCATTTCAAAAATAGGTGCCGATAGGCATTTCAGATATAGGTGCCGATAGGCATTTCAGATATAGTTGCCGATTCGCATTTTAAAAACAGGTGCCGATAGGCATTTCAGATATAGAAGCCGATAGGTATTTCAAATTTAGGTGTCGATAGGCATTTGAGATATGGTTGCCGATAGGCATTTCAAATATAGGAGCAGATAGGCATTTCAGATGTAGTTTCCGAAAGGCATTTAAAAAATAGGTGCCGATAGGCATTTCAGATATAGGTGCCGATAGGCATTTCAGATATAGTTGCCGATTGGCATTTTAAAAATAGGTGCCGATGGGCATTTTAGATATAGAAGCCTATAGGCATTTCAAATATAGGTGCCGATAGGCATTCCAGATATAGTTGCCGATAGGCATTTCAAATATAAGTGCTGATAGGCATTTCAGATGTAGTTTCCGATAGGCATTTCAAAAATAGGTACCGATAGCATTTCAGATATAGGTGCCGATAGGCATTTCAGAAATAGTTGCCATTTGGCATTTTAAAAATAGGTGTCAATAGGCATTTCAGATATAGAAGCCGATAGGCATTTCAAATATAGGTGCCGATAGGCATTCCAGATATGGTTGCCGATAAGCATTTCAAATATTGGTGCTAATAGGCATTTAAGATGTAGTTTCCGATAGGCATTTCTAAAATTGGTGCCGATAGGCATTTCAGATATAGATGCCGATAGGCATTTCAGATATACTTGCCGATTGGCATTTTAAAAATAGGTGCCGATAGGCATTTCAGATATAGAAGCTGAAAGGTATTTCAAATATAG
>JAVRKA010000707.1:0-61465 GCA_034508555.1 Venustoraphidia nigricollis | reverse complement strand
ATAGGCATTTCAAATAGAGGTGCTGATAGGCATTTCAGATGTAGTTTCCGATAGGCATTTCAAAAATTGGTGCCGATAGGCATTTCAGATATAGGTGCCGATAGGCATTTCAGATATAGTTGCCGATTGGCATTTTAAAAATAGGTGCTGATAGGCATTTCAGATATAGAAGCCGATAGGTATTTCAAATATAGGTGTCGATAGGCATTTCAGATATGGTTGCCGATAGGCATTTCAAATATAGGTGCTGATAGGCATTTCAGATATAGTTTCCGATAGGCATTTCAAAAATAGGTGCCGATAGGCAATTCAAATATATGTGCCGATAGGCATTTCAGATATAGTTGCAGATTGGCATTTTAAAAATAGGTGCCGATAGGCATTTCAGATATAGAAGCCGATAGGCATTTCAAATATAGGTGCCGATAGGCATTCCAGATATGGTTGCCAATAGGCATTTCAAATATAGGTGCTGATAGGCATTTCAGATGTAGTTTCCGATAGGCATTTTAAAAATAGGTGCCGATAGGCATTTCAGATATAGAAACCGATAGGCATTTCAAATATAGGTGCCGATAGGCATTCCAGATATGGTTGCCGATAGGCATTTCAAATATAGGTGCTGATAGGCATTTCAGATGTAGTTTCCGATAGGCATTTCAAAAATAGGTGCCGATAGGCATTTCAGATATAGGTGCCGATAGGCATTTCAGATATAGTTGCCGATTGGCATTTAAAAAATAGGTGCCGATAGGCATTTCAGATATAGAAGCCGATAGGCATTTCAAATATAGGTGCCGATAGGCATTCCAGATATGGTTGCCGATAGGCATTTCAAAAATAGTTGCTGATAGGCATTTCAGATGTAGTTTCCGATAGGCATTACAAAAATTATGCCGATAGGCATATCAGATATAGGTGCCGATAGGCATTTCAGATATAGTTGCCGATTGGCATTTTAAAAATAGGTGCCGAAAGGCATTTCAGATATGGTAGCCGATAGGCATTTCAAATATAGGTGCTGATAGGCATTTCAGATGTAGTTTACGATAGGCAATTTAAAAATAGGTGCCGATAGGCATTTCAGATATAGCTGCCAAAAGGCATTTCAGATATAGCTGCCGATAGGCATTTCAGATATAGTTGCCGATTGGCATTTTAAAAATAGGTGTCGATAAGCATTTCAGATATAGAAGTCGATAGGCATTTCAAATATAGGTGCCGATAGGCATTCCAGATATGGTTGCCAATAGGCATTTCAAATATAAGTGCTGATAGGCATTCCAGATGTAGTTTACGATAGGCATTTCAAAAATTGGTGCCGACAGGCATTTCAGATATAGGTGCCGATAGGCATTTCAGATATAGTTACCGATTGGCATTTTAAAAATAGGTGCCGATAGGCATTTCAGATATAGAAGCCGATAGGTATTTCAAATATAGGTGTCGAAAGGCATTTCAGATATGGTTGCCGATAGGCATTTCAAATATAGGTGCTGATAGGCATTTCAGATGTAGTTTCCGATAGGCATTTGAAAAATATGTGCCGATAGGCATTTCAGATATAGGTGCCGATAGGCATTGCAGATATAGTTGCCGATTGGCATTTTAAAAATAGGTGCCGATAGGCATTTCAGATATAGAAGCCGATAGGCATTTCAAATATAGGTGCCGATAGGCATTCAAGATATGGTTGCCGATAGGCATTTTAAATATAAGTGCTGATAGGCATTTCAGATGTAGTTTCCGATAGGCATTTCAAAAATGGGTACCGATAGGCATTTCAGATATAGTTGCCAATTGGCATTTTAAACATAGGTGTCGATGGGCATTTCAGATATAGAAGCCGATAGGCATTTCAAATATAGGTGCCGATAGGCATTCCAGATATGGTTGCCGATAGACATTTCAAATAGAGGTGCTGATAGGCATTTCAGATGTAGTTTCCGATAGGCATTTCAAAAATTGGTGCCGATAGGCATTTCAGATATAGGTGCCGATAGGCATTTCAGATATAGTTGCCGATTGGCATTTTAAACATAGGTGTCGATAGGCATTTCAGATATAGAAGCCGATAGGCATTTCAAATATAGGTGCCGATAGGCATCCCAGATATGGTTGCCGATAGGCATTTCAAATAGAGGTGCTGATAGGCATTTCAGATGTAGTTTCCGATAGGCATTTAAAAAATTGGTGCCGATAGGCATTTCAGATATAGGTGCCGATAGGCATTTCAGATATAGTTGCCGATTGGCATTTTAAAAATAGCTGCCGATAGGCATTTCAGATATAGAAGCCGATAGGCATTTCAAATATAGGTGCCGATAGGCATTCCAGATATGGTTGCCGATAGGCATTTCAAATATAGGTGGTGATAGGCATTTCAGATGTAGTTTCCGATAGGCATTTCAAAAATTGGTGCCGATAGGCATTTCAGATATAGTTGCCGATTGGCATTTTAAAAATAGGTGCCGATAGGCATTTTAGATGTAGTTTCCGATAGGCATTTCAAAAATAGGTGCCGGTTGGCATTTCAGATATAGGTGCCCATAGGCATTTCAGATATAGTTGCCGATTGGCATTTTAAAAATAGGTGTCGATAGGCATTTCAGATATAGAAGCCGATAGGCATTTCAAATATAGGTGCCGATAGGCATTCCAGATGTAGTTTCCGATAGGCATTTCAAAAATTGGTGCCAATAGGCATTTCAGATATAGGTGCCGATAGGCATTTCAGATATAGTTACTGATTGGCATTTTAAAAATAGGTGCCGATAGGCATTTCAGATATATAAGCCGATAGGTATTTCAAATATAGGTGTCGATAGGCATTTCAGATATGGTTGCCGATAGGCATTTTAAATATAGGTGCTGATAGGCTTTTCAGATGTAGTGTCCGATAGGCATTTCAAAAATAGGTGCCGATAGGCATTTCAGATATAGGTGCCGATAGGCATTTCAGATATAGTTGCCGATTGGCATTTTAAAAATAGGTGCCGATAGGCATTTTAGATGTAGTTTCCGATAGTCATTTCAAAAATAAGTGCCGGTAGGCATTTCAGATATAGGTGCCGATAGGCATATCAGATATAGTTGCCGATAGGCATTTAAAATATAGGTGCCGATAGGCATTTCAAATATAGGTGTCGATAGGCATTTCAGATATAAATGCCGAAAGGCATTTCAGATATAGGTGCCGATAGGCATTTCAAATATAGGTGCTGATAGGCATTTCAGATGTAGTTTTCGATAGGCATTCCAAAAATAGGTGCCGATAGGCATTTCAGATATAGGTGCCGATAGGCACTTCAGATATAGTTGCCGATTGGCATTTTAAAAATAGGTGCCGATAGGCATTTCAGATATAGAAGCCGATAGGCATTTTAAATATAGGTGCCGATAGGCATTCCAGATATAATTGCCGATAGGCATTTCAAATATAGGTGCTGATAGGCATTTCAGATGTAGTTCCCGATAGACATTTCAAAAATAGGTGCCGATAGGCATTTCAGATATAGCTGCCGATAGGCATTTCAGATATAGTTGCCGATTGGCATTTTCAAAATAGGTGCCGATAGGCATTTCAGATATAGAAGCCGATAGGCATTTCAAATATAGGTGCCGATAGGCATTCCGGATATGGTTGCCGATAGACATTTCAAATATAGGTGCTGATAGGCATTTCAGATGTAGTTCCCGATAGACATTTCAAAAATAGGTGCCGATAGGCATTTTAGATATAGCTGCCGATAGGCATTTCAGATATAGTTACCGATTGGCATTTTAAAAATAGGTGCCGATAGGCATTACAGATATAGAAGCCGATAGGCATTTCAAATATAGGTGCCGATAGGCATTCCAGATATGGTTGCCGATAGGCATTTCAAATATAGGTGCTGATAGGCATTTCAGATGTAGTTTCCGATAGGCGTTTTAAAAATTGGTGCCGATAGGCATTTCAGATATAGGTGCCGATAGGC
This sequence comes from Venustoraphidia nigricollis, assembly GCA_034508555.1. Lineage (NCBI taxonomy): Eukaryota > Metazoa > Arthropoda > Insecta > Raphidioptera > Raphidiidae > Venustoraphidia > Venustoraphidia nigricollis. The sequence goes on along the minus strand of JAVRKA010000707.1, from coordinate 57,485 downwards.
ATTTCAGATATAGAAGCCGATAGGCATTTCAAATATAGGTGCCGATAGGCATTCCAGATATGGTTGCCGATAGGCGTTTCAAATATAGGTGCCGATAGGCATTTCAGATATGGTTGCCGATAGGCATTTCAAATATAGGTGCTGATAGGCATTTCAGATGTAGTTTCCGAAAGGCATTTCAAAAATAGGTGCCGATAGGCATTTCAGATATAGGTGCCGATGGGCATTTCAGATATAGGTGCCGATAGGTATTTCAGATATAGTTGCGGATTGGCATTTTAAAAATAGGTGCCGATAGGCATTTCAGATATAGAAGCCGATAGGCATTTTAAATATAGGTGCCGATAGGCATTGCAGATATGGTTGCCGATAGGCATTTCAAATATAAGTGCTGATAGGCATTTCAGATGTAGTTTCCGATAGGCATTTCAAAAATAGGTACCGATAGGCATTTTAGATATAGGTGCCGATAGTCATTTCATATATAGTTGCCAATTGGCATTTTAAAAATAGGTGTCGATAGGCATTTCAGATATTGTTGCCGATTGGCATTTTAAAAATGGGTGCCGATAGGCATTTCAGATATAGAAGCCGATAGGCATTTCAAATATAGGTGCCGATAGACATTCCAGATATGGTTGCCGATAGGCATTTCAAATATAGGTGCTGATAGGCAGTTCAGATGTAGTTTTCGATAGGCATTTCAAAAATAGGTGCCGATAGGCATTTCAGATATAGAAGCCGATAGGCATTTCAAATATAGGTGCCGATAGGCATTCCAGATATAGTTGCCGATAGGCATTTCAAATATAGGTGCTGATAGGCATTTCAGACCTCGTTTCCGATAGGCATTTCAAAAATTGGTGCCGATAGGCATTTCAGATATAGGTGCCGATAGGCATTTCAGATATAGGAGCCGATAGGCATTTCAGATATGGTTGCCGATTGGCATTTTAAAAATAGGTGCCGATAGGCATTTCAAATATAGAAGCCGATAGGTATTTCAAATATAGGTGTCGATAGGCATTTCAGATATGGTTGCCGATAGGCATTTCAAATATTGGTGCTGATAGGCATTTCAGATGTAGTTTTCGATAGGCATTTCAAAAATAGGTGCCGATAGGCATTTCAGATATAGGTGCCGATAGGCATTACAGATATAGTTGCCGATTGGCATTTTAAAAATAGGTGCCGATAGGCATTTCAGATATAGAAGCCGATAGGCATTTCAAATATAGGTGCCGATAGACATTCCAGATATGGTTGCCGATAGGCATTTCAAATATAGGTGCTGATAGGCATTTCAGATGTAGTTTCCGTTGCGCATTTCAAAAATAGGTGCAGATAGGCATTTCAGATATAGGTGCCGATAGGCATTTCAGATATAGTTGACGATTGGCATTTTAAAAATAGGTGTCGATAGGCATTTCAGATATAGAAGCCGATAGGCATTTCAAATATAGGTGCCGATAGGCATTCCAAATATAGTTGCCGATAGGCATTTTAAATATAGGTGCTGATAGGCATTCCATATGTAGTTTCCGATAGGCATTTCAAAAATTGGTGCCGATAGGCACTTCAGATATAGGTGCCGATAGGCATTTCAGATATAGAAGCCGATAGGTATTTAAAATATAGGTGCCGATAGGCATTTCAGATATAGAAGTTGATAGGCATTTAAAATATAGGTGCCGATAGGCATTCCAGATATGGTTGCCGATAGGCATTTCAAATATAGGTGCTGATAGGCATTTCAGATGTAGTTTCCGATAGGCATTTCAAAAATTGGTGCCGATAGGCATTTCAGATATAGGTGCCGATAGGCATTTCAGATATAGTTGCCGATTGGCATTTTAAAAATAGGTGCCGATAGCCATTTCAGATATAGAAGCCGATAGGTATTTCAAATATAGGTGTCGATAGGCATTTCAGATATGGTTGCCGATAGGCATTTCAAATATAGGTGCTGATAGGCATTTCAGATGTAGTTTCCGTTGCGCATTTCAAAAATAGGTGCCGATAGGCATTTAAGATATAGGTGCCGATAGGCATTTCAGATATAGTTGACGATTGGCATTTTAAAAATAGGTGTCGATAGGCATTTCAGATATAGAAGCCGATAGGCATTTCAAATACAGGTGCCGATAGGCATTCCAAATATGGTTGCCGATAGGCATTTTAAATAGAGTTGCTGATAGGCATTCCATATGTAGTTTCCGATAGGCATTTCAAAAATAGGTGTCGATAGGCATTTCAGATATAGGTGTCGATAGGCATTTCAGATATAGGTGTCCATAGGCATTTCAGATATAGGTGTCGATAGGCATTTCAGATATAGGTGTCGATAGGCATTTCAGATAGAGGTGTCGATAGGCATTTCAGATATAGGTGTCGATAGGCATTTCAGATATAGGTGTCGATAGGCATTTCAGATATAGGTGTCGATAGGCATTTCAGATATAGGTGCCGATAGGCATTTCAGATATAGTTGCTGATTGCCATTTTAAAAATAGGTGCCGATAGGAATTTCAGATATAGAAGCCAATAGGCATTTCAAATATAGGTGCTGATAGGCATTTCAGATGTAGTTTCCGATAGGCATTTCAAAAATAGGTGTCGATAGGCATTTCAGAAATAGGTGTCGATAGGCATTTCAGATATAGGTGTCGATAGGCATTTCAGATATAGGTGTCGATAGGCATTTCAGATATAAGTGTCGATAGGCATTTAAGATATAGGTGTCGATAGGCATTTCAGATATAGGTGTCGATAGGCATTTCAGATATAGGTGTCGATAGGCATTTCAGATATAGGTGCCGATAGGCATTTCAGATATAGTTGCCGATTGGCATTTTAAAAATAGGTGCCGATAGGCATTTCAGATATAGAAGCCGATAGGCATTTCAAATATAGGTGCCGATAGGCATTCCAGATATGGTTGCCGATATGCATTTCAAATATAGGTGCTGATAGGCATTTCAGATGTAGTTTCCGATAGGCATTTCAAAAATAGGTGTCGATAGGCATTTCAGATATAGGTGTCGATAGGCATTTCAAATATAGGTGTCGATAGGCATTTCAGATATGATTGCCGATAGGCATTTCAAATATAGCTGCTGATAGGCATTTCAGATGTAGTGTCCGATAGGCATTTCAAAAATAGGTGTCGATAGGCATTTCAGATATAGGTGTCGATAGGCATTTCAGATATAGGTGTCGATAGGCATTTCAGATATAGGTGTCGATAGGCATTTCAGATATAGGTGTCGATAGGCATTTCAGATATAGGTGTCGATAGGCATTTCAGATATAGGTGACGATAGGCATTTCAGATATAGGTGTCGATAAGCATTTCAGATATAGGTGTCGATAGGCATTTCAGATATAGGTGTCGATAGGCATTTCAGATATAGGTGCCGATAGGCATTTCAGATACAGTTGCCGATTGGCATTTTAAAAATAGGTGCCGATAGGCATTTCAGATATAGAGGCCGATAGGCATTTCAAATATAGGTGCCGATAGGCATTCCAGATATGGTTGCCGATAGGCATTTCAAATATAGGTGCTGATAGGCATTTCAGATGTAGTTTCCGATAGGCATTTCAAAAATAGGTGTCGATAGGCATTTCAGATATAGGTGTCGATAGGCATTTCAGATATAGGTGTCGATAGGCATTTCAGATATGACTGCCGATAGGCATTTCAAATATAGGTGCTGATAGGCATTTCAGATGTAGTTTCCGATAGGCATTTCAAAAATAGGTGTCGATAGGCATTTCAGATATAGGTGTCGATAGGCATTTCAGATATAGGTGTCGATAGGCATTTCAGATATAGGCGTCGATAGGCATTTCAGATATAGGTGTCGATAGGCATTTCAGATATAGGTGTCGATAGTCATTTCAGATATAGGTGTCGATAGGCATTTCAGATATAGGTGTCGATAGGCATTTCAGATATAGGTGCCGATAGGCATTTCAGATATATTTGCCGATTGGCATTTTAAAAATAGGTGCCGATAGGCATTTCAGATATAGAAGCCGATAGGCATTTCAAATATAGGTGCCGATAGGCATTCCAGATATGGTTGCCGATAGGCATTTCAAATATAGGTGCTGATAGGCATTTCAGATGTAGTTTCCGATAGGAATTTCAAAAATAGGTGTCGATAGGCATTTCAGATATAGGTGTCGATAGGCATTTCAGATATAGGTGTCGATAGGCATTTCAGATATAGGTGTCATTAGGCATTTCAGATATAGGTGTCGATAGGCATTTCAGATATAGGTGTCGAAAGGCATTTCAGATATAGGTGTCGAAAGGCATTTCAGATATAGGTGTCGATAGGCATTTTAGATATAGGTGCCGATAGGCATTTCAGATATAGTTGCCGATTGGCATTTTAAAAATAGGTGCCGATAGGCATTTCAGATATAGAAGCCGATAGGCATTTCAAATATAGGTGCCGATAGGCATTCCAGATATGGTTGCCGATAGGCATTTCAAATATAGGTGCTGATAGGCATTTGAGATGTAGTTTCCGTAAGGCATTTCAAAAATAGGTGTCGATAGGCATTTCAGATATAGGTGTCGATAGACATTTCAGATATAGGTGTCGATAGGCATTTCAGATATAGGTGTCGATAGGCATTTCAGATATAGGTGTCGATAGGCATTTTAGATATAGGTGTCGATAGGCATTTCAGATATAGGTGTCGATAGGCATTTCAGATATAGGTGTCGATAGGCATTTCAGATATAGGTGCCGATAGGCATTTCAGATATAGTTGCCGATTGGCATTTTAAAAATAGGCGCCGATAGGCATTTCAGATATAGAAGCCGATAGGCATTTCAAATATAGGTGCCGATAGGCATTCCAGATATGGTTGCCGATAGGCATTTCAAATATAGGTGCTGATAGGCATTTCAGATGTAGTTTCCGATCGGCATTTCAATAGGTGTCGATAGGCATTTCAGATATAGGTGTCGATAGGCATTTCAGATATAGGTGTCGATATGCATTTCAGATATAGGTGCCGATAGCTATTTCAGATATAGTTGCCGATTGGCATTTTAAAAATAGGTGCCGATAGGCATTTCAGATATAGAAGCCGATAGGCATTTCAAATATAGGTGCCGATAGGCATTCCAGATATGGTTGCCGATAGGCATTTCAGATATAGTTGCCGATTGGCATTTTAAAAATAGGTGCCGATAGGCATTTCAGATATAGAAGCCGATAGGCATTTCAAATATAGGTGCCGATAGGCATTCCAGATATAGTTGCCGATAGGCATTTCAAATATAGGTGCTGATAGGCATTTCAGATGTAGTTTCCGATAGGCATTTCAAAAATAGGTGTCGATAGGCATTTCAGATATAGGTGTCGATAGGCATTTCAGATATAGGTGTCGATAGGCATTTCAGATATAGGTGTCGATAGGCATTTCAGATATAGGTGTCGATAGGCATTTCAGATATAGGTGTCGATAGGCATTTCAGATATAGGTGTCGATAGGCATTTCAGATATAGGTGTCGATAGGCATTTCAGATATAGGTGCCGATAGGCATTTCAGATATAGGTGCCGATAGGCATTTTAGATATAGAAGCCGATAGGCATTTCAAATATAGTTGCCGATAGGCATTCCAGATATGGTTGCCGATAGGCATTTCAAATATACGTGCTGATAGGCATTTCAGATGTAGTTTCCGATAGGCATTTCAAAAATAGGTGTCGATAGGCATTTCAGATATAGGTGTCGATAGGCATTTCAGATATAGGTGTCGATAGGCATTTCAGATATAGGTGTCGATAGGCATTTCAGATATAGGTGTCGATAGGCATTTCAGATATAGGTGTCGATAGGCATTTCAGATATAGGTGTCGATAGGCATTTCAGATATAGGTTCCGATAGGCATTTCAGATATAGTTGCCGATTGGCATTTTAAAAATAGGTGCCGATAGGCATTTCAGATATAGAAGCCGATAGGCATTTCAAATATAGGTGCCGATAGACATTCCAGATATGGTTGCCGATAGGCATTTCAAATATAGGTGCTGATAGGCATTTCAGATGTAGTTTCCGTTGCGCATTTCAAAAATAGGTGCAGATAGGCATTTCAGATATAGGTGCCGATAGGCATTTCAGATATAGTTGACGATTGGCATTTTAAAAATAGGTGTCGATAGGCATTTCAGATATAGAAGCCGATAGGCATTTCAAATATAGGTGCCGATAGGCATTCCAAATATAGTTGCCGATAGGCATTTTAAATATAGGTGCTGATAGGCATTCCATATGTAGTTTCCGATAGGCATTTCAAAAATTGGTGCCGATAGGCACTTCAGATATAGGTGCCGATAGGCATTTCAGATATAGAAGCCGATAGGTATTTAAAATATAGGTGCCGATAGGCATTTCAGATATAGAAGTTGATAGGCATTTAAAATATAGGTGCCGATAGGCATTCCAGATATGGTTGCCGATAGGCATTTCAAATATAGGTGCTGATAGGCATTTCAGATGTAGTTTCCGATAGGCATTTCAAAAATTGGTGCCGATAGGCATTTCAGATATAGGTGCCGATAGGCATTTCAGATATAGTTGCCGATTGGCATTTTAAAAATAGGTGCCGATAGCCATTTCAGATATAGAAGCCGATAGGTATTTCAAATATAGGTGTCGATAGGCATTTCAGATATGGTTGCCGATAGGCATTTCAAATATAGGTGCTGATAGGCATTTCAGATGTAGTTTCCGTTGCGCATTTCAAAAATAGGTGCCGATAGGCATTTAAGATATAGGTGCCGATAGGCATTTCAGATATAGTTGACGATTGGCATTTTAAAAATAGGTGTCGATAGGCATTTCAGATATAGAAGCCGATAGGCATTTCAAATACAGGTGCCGATAGGCATTCCAAATATGGTTGCCGATAGGCATTTTAAATAGAGTTGCTGATAGGCATTCCATATGTAGTTTCCGATAGGCATTTCAAAAATAGGTGTCGATAGGCATTTCAGATATAGGTGTCGATAGGCATTTCAGATATAGGTGTCCATAGGCATTTCAGATATAGGTGTCGATAGGCATTTCAGATATAGGTGTCGATAGGCATTTCAGATAGAGGTGTCGATAGGCATTTCAGATATAGGTGTCGATAGGCATTTCAGATATAGGTGTCGATAGGCATTTCAGATATAGGTGTCGATAGGCATTTCAGATATAGGTGCCGATAGGCATTTCAGATATAGTTGCTGATTGCCATTTTAAAAATAGGTGCCGATAGGAATTTCAGATATAGAAGCCAATAGGCATTTCAAATATAGGTGCTGATAGGCATTTCAGATGTAGTTTCCGATAGGCATTTCAAAAATAGGTGTCGATAGGCATTTCAGAAATAGGTGTCGATAGGCATTTCAGATATAGGTGTCGATAGGCATTTCAGATATAGGTGTCGATAGGCATTTCAGATATAAGTGTCGATAGGCATTTAAGATATAGGTGTCGATAGGCATTTCAGATATAGGTGTCGATAGGCATTTCAGATATAGGTGTCGATAGGCATTTCAGATATAGGTGCCGATAGGCATTTCAGATATAGTTGCCGATTGGCATTTTAAAAATAGGTGCCGATAGGCATTTCAGATATAGAAGCCGATAGGCATTTCAAATATAGGTGCCGATAGGCATTCCAGATATGGTTGCCGATATGCATTTCAAATATAGGTGCTGATAGGCATTTCAGATGTAGTTTCCGATAGGCATTTCAAAAATAGGTGTCGATAGGCATTTCAGATATAGGTGTCGATAGGCATTTCAAATATAGGTGTCGATAGGCATTTCAGATATGATTGCCGATAGGCATTTCAAATATAGCTGCTGATAGGCATTTCAGATGTAGTGTCCGATAGGCATTTCAAAAATAGGTGTCGATAGGCATTTCAGATATAGGTGTCGATAGGCATTTCAGATATAGGTGTCGATAGGCATTTCAGATATAGGTGTCGATAGGCATTTCAGATATAGGTGTCGATAGGCATTTCAGATATAGGTGTCGATAGGCATTTCAGATATAGGTGACGATAGGCATTTCAGATATAGGTGTCGATAAGCATTTCAGATATAGGTGTCGATAGGCATTTCAGATATAGGTGTCGATAGGCATTTCAGATATAGGTGCCGATAGGCATTTCAGATACAGTTGCCGATTGGCATTTTAAAAATAGGTGCCGATAGGCATTTCAGATATAGAGGCCGATAGGCATTTCAAATATAGGTGCCGATAGGCATTCCAGATATGGTTGCCGATAGGCATTTCAAATATAGGTGCTGATAGGCATTTCAGATGTAGTTTCCGATAGGCATTTCAAAAATAGGTGTCGATAGGCATTTCAGATATAGGTGTCGATAGGCATTTCAGATATAGGTGTCGATAGGCATTTCAGATATGACTGCCGATAGGCATTTCAAATATAGGTGCTGATAGGCATTTCAGATGTAGTTTCCGATAGGCATTTCAAAAATAGGTGTCGATAGGCATTTCAGATATAGGTGTCGATAGGCATTTCAGATATAGGTGTCGATAGGCATTTCAGATATAGGCGTCGATAGGCATTTCAGATATAGGTGTCGATAGGCATTTCAGATATAGGTGTCGATAGTCATTTCAGATATAGGTGTCGATAGGCATTTCAGATATAGGTGTCGATAGGCATTTCAGATATAGGTGCCGATAGGCATTTCAGATATATTTGCCGATTGGCATTTTAAAAATAGGTGCCGATAGGCATTTCAGATATAGAAGCCGATAGGCATTTCAAATATAGGTGCCGATAGGCATTCCAGATATGGTTGCCGATAGGCATTTCAAATATAGGTGCTGATAGGCATTTCAGATGTAGTTTCCGATAGGAATTTCAAAAATAGGTGTCGATAGGCATTTCAGATATAGGTGTCGATAGGCATTTCAGATATAGGTGTCGATAGGCATTTCAGATATAGGTGTCATTAGGCATTTCAGATATAGGTGTCGATAGGCATTTCAGATATAGGTGTCGAAAGGCATTTCAGATATAGGTGTCGAAAGGCATTTCAGATATAGGTGTCGATAGGCATTTTAGATATAGGTGCCGATAGGCATTTCAGATATAGTTGCCGATTGGCATTTTAAAAATAGGTGCCGATAGGCATTTCAGATATAGAAGCCGATAGGCATTTCAAATATAGGTGCCGATAGGCATTCCAGATATGGTTGCCGATAGGCATTTCAAATATAGGTGCTGATAGGCATTTGAGATGTAGTTTCCGTAAGGCATTTCAAAAATAGGTGTCGATAGGCATTTCAGATATAGGTGTCGATAGACATTTCAGATATAGGTGTCGATAGGCATTTCAGATATAGGTGTCGATAGGCATTTCAGATATAGGTGTCGATAGGCATTTTAGATATAGGTGTCGATAGGCATTTCAGATATAGGTGTCGATAGGCATTTCAGATATAGGTGTCGATAGGCATTTCAGATATAGGTGCCGATAGGCATTTCAGATATAGTTGCCGATTGGCATTTTAAAAATAGGCGCCGATAGGCATTTCAGATATAGAAGCCGATAGGCATTTCAAATATAGGTGCCGATAGGCATTCCAGATATGGTTGCCGATAGGCATTTCAAATATAGGTGCTGATAGGCATTTCAGATGTAGTTTCCGATCGGCATTTCAATAGGTGTCGATAGGCATTTCAGATATAGGTGTCGATAGGCATTTCAGATATAGGTGTCGATATGCATTTCAGATATAGGTGCCGATAGCTATTTCAGATATAGTTGCCGATTGGCATTTTAAAAATAGGTGCCGATAGGCATTTCAGATATAGAAGCCGATAGGCATTTCAAATATAGGTGCCGATAGGCATTCCAGATATGGTTGCCGATAGGCATTTCAGATATAGTTGCCGATTGGCATTTTAAAAATAGGTGCCGATAGGCATTTCAGATATAGAAGCCGATAGGCATTTCAAATATAGGTGCCGATAGGCATTCCAGATATAGTTGCCGATAGGCATTTCAAATATAGGTGCTGATAGGCATTTCAGATGTAGTTTCCGATAGGCATTTCAAAAATAGGTGTCGATAGGCATTTCAGATATAGGTGTCGATAGGCATTTCAGATATAGGTGTCGATAGGCATTTCAGATATAGGTGTCGATAGGCATTTCAGATATAGGTGTCGATAGGCATTTCAGATATAGGTGTCGATAGGCATTTCAGATATAGGTGTCGATAGGCATTTCAGATATAGGTGTCGATAGGCATTTCAGATATAGGTGCCGATAGGCATTTCAGATATAGGTGCCGATAGGCATTTTAGATATAGAAGCCGATAGGCATTTCAAATATAGTTGCCGATAGGCATTCCAGATATGGTTGCCGATAGGCATTTCAAATATACGTGCTGATAGGCATTTCAGATGTAGTTTCCGATAGGCATTTCAAAAATAGGTGTCGATAGGCATTTCAGATATAGGTGTCGATAGGCATTTCAGATATAGGTGTCGATAGGCATTTCAGATATAGGTGTCGATAGGCATTTCAGATATAGGTGTCGATAGGCATTTCAGATATAGGTGTCGATAGGCATTTCAGATATAGGTGTCGATAGGCATTTCAGATATAGGTTCCGATAGGCATTTCAGATATAGTTGCCGATTGGCATTTTAAAAATAGGTGCCGATAGGCATTTCAAATATAGAAGCCGATAGGCATTTCAAATATAGGTGCCGATAGGCATTCCAGATATGGTTGCCGATAGGCATTTCAAATATGGGTGCTGATAGGCATTTCAGATGTAGTTTCCGATAGGCATTTCAAAAATAGGTGTCGATAGGCATTTCAGATATAGGTGTCGATAGGCATTTCGGATATAGGTGTCGATAGGCATTTCAGATATAGGTGTCGATAGGCATTTCAGATATAGGTGTCGATAGGCATTTCAGATATAGGTGACGATAGGCATTTCAGATATAGGTGTCGATAGGCATTTCAGATATAGGTGTCGATAGGCATTTCAGATATAGGTGTCGATAGGCATTTCAGATATAGGTGCCGATAGGCATTTCAGATATAGTTGCCGATTGGCATTTTAAAAATAGGTGCCGATAGGCATTTCAGATATAGAAGCCGATAGGCATTTCAAATATAGGTGCCGATAGGCATTCCAGATATGGTTGCCGATAGGCATTTCAAATATAGGTGCTGATAGGCATTTCAGATGTAGTTTCCGATAGGCATTTCAAAAATAGGTGTCGATAGGCATTTCAGATATAGGTGTCGATAGGCATTTCAGATATAGGTGTCGATAGGCATTTCAGATATGATTGCCGATAGGCATTTCAAATATAGGTGCTGATAGGCATTTCAGATGTAGTTTCCGATAGGCATTTCAAAAATAGGTGTCGATAGGCATTTCAGATATTGGTGTCGATAGGCATTTCAGATATAGGTGTCGTTAGGCATTTCAGATATAGGTGTCGATAGGCATTTCAGATATAGGTGTCGATAGGCATTTCAGATATAAGTGTCGATAGGCATTTCAGATATAGGTGTCGATAGGCATTTCAGATATAGGTTTCGATAGGCATTTCTGATATAGGTGTCGATAGACATTTCAGATATAGGTGCCGATAGGCATTTCAGATATAGTTGCCGATTGGCATTTTAAAAATAGGTGCCGATAGGCATTTCAGATATAGAAGCCGATAGGCATTTCAAATATAGGTGCCGATAGGCATTCCAGATATGGTTGCCGATAGGCATTTCAAATATAGGTGCTGATAGGCATTTCAGATGTAGTTTCCGATAGGCATTTCAAAAATAGGTGTCGATAGGCATTTCAGATATAGGTGTCGATAGGCATTTCAGATATAGGTGTCGATAGGCATTTCAGATATAGGTATCGATAGGCATTTCAGATATAGGTGTCGATAGGCATTTCAGATATAGGTGTCGATAGGCATTTCAGATATAAGTGCCGATAGGCATTTCAGATATAGTTGCCGATTGGCATTTTAAAAATAGGTGCCGATAGGCATTTCAGATATAGAAGCCGAGAGGCATTTCAAATATAGGTTCCGATAGGCATTCCAGATATGGTTGCCGATAGGCATTTCAAATATAGGTGCTGATAGGCATTTCAGATGTAGTTTCCGATAGGCATTTCAAAAATAGGTGTCGATAGGCATTTCAGATATAGGTGTCGATAGGCATTTCAGATATAGGTGTCGATAGGCATTTCAGATATAGGTGTCGATAGGCATTTCAGATATAGGTGTCGATAGGCATTTCAGATATAGGTGTCGATAGGCATTTCAGATATAGGTGTCGATAGGCATTTCAGATATAGGTGTCGATAGGCATTTCAGATATAGGTGCCGATAGGCATTTCAGATATAGGTGCCGATAGGCATTTCAGATATAGTTGCCGATTGGCATTTTAAAAATAGGTGCCGATAGGCATTTCAGATATAGAAGCCGATAGGCATTTCAAATATAGGTGCCGATAGGCATTCCAGATATGGTTGCCGATAGGCATTTCAAATATAGGTGCTGATAGGCATTTCAGATGTAGTTTCCGATAGGCATTTCAAAAATAGGTGTCGATAGGCATTTCAGATATAGGTGTCGATAGGCATTTCAGATATAGTTGTCGATAGGCATTTCAGATATGGGTGTCGATAGGCATTTCAGATATAGGTGTCGATAGGCATTTCAGATATAGGTGTCGGTAGGCATTTCAGATATAGGTGTCGATAGGCATTTCAGATATAGGTGTCGATAGGCATTTCAGATATAGGTGTCGATAGGCATTTCAGATATAGGTGCCGATAGGCATTTCAGATATAGTTGCCGATTGGCATTTTAAAAATTGGTGCCGATAGGCATTTCAGATATAGAAGCCGATAGGCATCTCAAATATAGGTGCCGATAGGCATTCCAGATATGGTTGCCGATAGGCATTTCAAATATAGGTGCTGATAGGCATTTTAGATGTAGTTTCCGATAGGCATTTCAAAAAAAGGTGTCGATAGGCATTTCAGATATAGGTGTCGATAGGCATTTCAGATATAGGTGTCGATAGGCATTTCAGATCTAGGTGTCGATAGGCATTTCAGATATAGGTGTCGATAGGCATTTCAGATATAGGTGCCGATAGGCATTTCAGATATAGTTGCCGATTGGCATTTTAAAAATAGGTGCCGATAGGCATTTCAGATATAGAAGCCGATAGGCATTTCAAATATAGGTGCCGATAGGCATTCCAGATATGGTTGCCGATAGGTATTTCAAATATAGGTGCTGATAGGCATTTCAGATGTAGTTTCCGATAGGCATTTCAAAAATAGGTGTCGATAGGCATTTCAGATATAGGTGTCTTAGGCATTTCAGATATAGGTGTCGATAGGCATTTCAGATATAGTTGTCGATAGGCATTTCAGATATAGGTGTCGATAGGCATTTCAGATATAGGTGTCGATAGGCTTTTCAGATATAGGTGTCGATAGGCATTTCAGATGTAGGTGCCGATAGGCATTTCAGATATAGTTGCCGATTGGCATTTTAAAAATAGGTGCCGATAGGCATTTCAGATATAGAAGCCGATAGGCATTTCAAATATAGGTGCCGATAGGCATTCCAGATATGGTTGCCGATAGGCATTTCAAATTTGGGTGCTGATAGGCATTTCAGATGTAGTTTCCGATAGGCATTTCAAAAATAGGTGTCGATAGGCATTTCAGATATAGGTGTCGATAGGCATTTCAGATATAGGTGTCGATAGGCATTTCAGATATAAGTGTCGATAGGCATTTCAGATATAGGTGTCGATAGGCATTTCAGATATAGGTGTCGATAGGCATTTCAGATATAAGTGTCGATAGGCATTTCAGATATAGGTGTCGATAAGCATTTCAGATATAGGTGCCGATAGGCATTTCAGATATAGTTGCCGATTGGCATTTTAAAAATAGGTGCCGATAGGCATTTCAGATATAGAAGCCGATAGGCATTTCAAATATAGGTGCCGATAGGCATTCCAGATATGGTTGCCGATAGGCATTTCAAATATAGGTGCTGATAGGCATTTCAGATGTAGTTTCCGATAGGCATTTCAAAAATAGGTGTCGATAGGCATTTCAGATATAGGTGTCGATAGGCTTTTCAGATATAGGTGTCGATAGGCATTTCAGATATAGGTGTCGATAGGCATTTTAGATATAGGTGTCGATAGGCATTTCAGATATAGGTGTCGATAGGCATTTCAGATATAGGTGTCGATAGGCATTTCAGATATAGGTGTCGATAGGCATTTCAGATATAGGTGCCGATAGGCATTTCAGATATAGTTGCCGATTGGCATTTTAAAAATAGGTGCCGATAGGCATTTCAGATATAGAAGCCGATAGGCATTTCAAATATAGGTGCCGATAGGCATTCCAGATATGGTTGCCGATAGGCATTTCAAATATGGGTGCTGATAGGCATTTCAGATGTAGTTTCCGATAGGCATTTCAAAAATAGGTGTCGATAGGCATTTCAGATATAGGTGTCGATAGGCATTTCGGATATAGGTGTCGATAGGCATTTCAGATATAGGTGTCGATAGGCATTTCAGATATAGGTGTCGATAGGCATTTCAGATATAGGTGACGATAGGCATTTCAGATATAGGTGTCGATAGGCATTTCAGATATAGGTGTCGATAGGCATTTCAGATATAGGTGTCGATAGGCATTTCAGATATAGGTGCCGATAGGCATTTCAGATATAGTTGCCGATTGGCATTTTAAAAATAGGTGCCGATAGGCATTTCAGATATAGAAGCCGATAGGCATTTCAAATATAGGTGCCGATAGGCATTCCAGATATGGTTGCCGATAGGCATTTCAAATATAGGTGCTGATAGGCATTTCAGATGTAGTTTCCGATAGGCATTTCAAAAATAGGTGTCGATAGGCATTTCAGATATAGGTGTCGATAGGCATTTCAGATATAGGTGTCGATAGGCATTTCAGATATGATTGCCGATAGGCATTTCAAATATAGGTGCTGATAGGCATTTCAGATGTAGTTTCCGATAGGCATTTCAAAAATAGGTGTCGATAGGCATTTCAGATATTGGTGTCGATAGGCATTTCAGATATAGGTGTCGTTAGGCATTTCAGATATAGGTGTCGATAGGCATTTCAGATATAGGTGTCGATAGGCATTTCAGATATAAGTGTCGATAGGCATTTCAGATATAGGTGTCGATAGGCATTTCAGATATAGGTTTCGATAGGCATTTCTGATATAGGTGTCGATAGACATTTCAGATATAGGTGCCGATAGGCATTTCAGATATAGTTGCCGATTGGCATTTTAAAAATAGGTGCCGATAGGCATTTCAGATATAGAAGCCGATAGGCATTTCAAATATAGGTGCCGATAGGCATTCCAGATATGGTTGCCGATAGGCATTTCAAATATAGGTGCTGATAGGCATTTCAGATGTAGTTTCCGATAGGCATTTCAAAAATAGGTGTCGATAGGCATTTCAGATATAGGTGTCGATAGGCATTTCAGATATAGGTGTCGATAGGCATTTCAGATATAGGTATCGATAGGCATTTCAGATATAGGTGTCGATAGGCATTTCAGATATAGGTGTCGATAGGCATTTCAGATATAAGTGCCGATAGGCATTTCAGATATAGTTGCCGATTGGCATTTTAAAAATAGGTGCCGATAGGCATTTCAGATATAGAAGCCGAGAGGCATTTCAAATATAGGTTCCGATAGGCATTCCAGATATGGTTGCCGATAGGCATTTCAAATATAGGTGCTGATAGGCATTTCAGATGTAGTTTCCGATAGGCATTTCAAAAATAGGTGTCGATAGGCATTTCAGATATAGGTGTCGATAGGCATTTCAGATATAGGTGTCGATAGGCATTTCAGATATAGGTGTCGATAGGCATTTCAGATATAGGTGTCGATAGGCATTTCAGATATAGGTGTCGATAGGCATTTCAGATATAGGTGTCGATAGGCATTTCAGATATAGGTGTCGATAGGCATTTCAGATATAGGTGCCGATAGGCATTTCAGATATAGGTGCCGATAGGCATTTCAGATATAGTTGCCGATTGGCATTTTAAAAATAGGTGCCGATAGGCATTTCAGATATAGAAGCCGATAGGCATTTCAAATATAGGTGCCGATAGGCATTCCAGATATGGTTGCCGATAGGCATTTCAAATATAGGTGCTGATAGGCATTTCAGATGTAGTTTCCGATAGGCATTTCAAAAATAGGTGTCGATAGGCATTTCAGATATAGGTGTCGATAGGCATTTCGGATATAGGTGTCGATAGGCATTTCAGATATAGGTGTCGATAGGCATTTCAGATATAGGTGTCGATAGGCATTTCAGATATAGGTGACGATAGGCATTTCAGATATAGGTGTCGATAGGCATTTCAGATATAGGTGTCGATAGGCATTTCAGATATAGGTGTCGATAGGCATTTCAGATATAGGTGCCGATAGGCATTTCAGATATAGTTGCCGATTGGCATTTTAAAAATAGGTGCCGATAGGCATTTCAGATATAGAAGCCGATAGGCATTTCAAATATAGGTGCCGATAGGCATTCCAGATATGGTTGCCGATAGGCATTTCAAATATAGGTGCTGATAGGCATTTCAGATGTAGTTTCCGATAGGCATTTCAAAAATAGGTGTCGATAGGCATTTCAGATATAGGTGTCGATAGGCATTTCAGATATAGGTGTCGATAGGCATTTCAGATATGATTGCCGATAGGCATTTCAAATATAGGTGCTGATAGGCATTTCAGATGTAGTTTCCGATAGGCATTTCAAAAATAGGTGTCGATAGGCATTTCAGATATTGGTGTCGATAGGCATTTCAGATATAGGTGTCGTTAGGCATTTCAGATATAGGTGTCGATAGGCATTTCAGATATAGGTGTCGATAGGCATTTCAGATATAAGTGTCGATAGGCATTTCAGATATAGGTGTCGATAGGCATTTCAGATATAGGTTTCGATAGGCATTTCTGATATAGGTGTCGATAGACATTTCAGATATAGGTGCCGATAGGCATTTCAGATATAGTTGCCGATTGGCATTTTAAAAATAGGTGCCGATAGGCATTTCAGATATAGAAGCCGATAGGCATTTCAAATATAGGTGCCGATAGGCATTCCAGATATGGTTGCCGATAGGCATTTCAAATATAGGTGCTGATAGGCATTTCAGATGTAGTTTCCGATAGGCATTTCAAAAATAGGTGTCGATAGGCATTTCAGATATAGGTGTCGATAGGCATTTCAGATATAGGTGTCGATAGGCATTTCAGATATAGGTATCGATAGGCATTTCAGATATAGGTGTCGATAGGCATTTCAGATATAGGTGTCGATAGGCATTTCAGATATAAGTGCCGATAGGCATTTCAGATATAGTTGCCGATTGGCATTTTAAAAATAGGTGCCGATAGGCATTTCAGATATAGAAGCCGAGAGGCATTTCAAATATAGGTTCCGATAGGCATTCCAGATATGGTTGCCGATAGGCATTTCAAATATAGGTGCTGATAGGCATTTCAGATGTAGTTTCCGATAGGCATTTCAAAAATAGGTGTCGATAGGCATTTCAGATATAGGTGTCGATAGGCATTTCAGATATAGGTGTCGATAGGCATTTCAGATATAGGTGTCGATAGGCATTTCAGATATAGGTGTCGATAGGCATTTCAGATATAGGTGTCGATAGGCATTTCAGATATAGGTGTCGATAGGCATTTCAGATATAGGTGTCGATAGGCATTTCAGATATAGGTGCCGATAGGCATTTCAGATATAGGTGCCGATAGGCATTTCAGATATAGTTGCCGATTGGCATTTTAAAAATAGGTGCCGATAGGCATTTCAGATATAGAAGCCGATAGGCATTTCAAATATAGGTGCCGATAGGCATTCCAGATATGGTTGCCGATAGGCATTTCAAATATAGGTGCTGATAGGCATTTCAGATGTAGTTTCCGATAGGCATTTCAAAAATAGGTGTCGATAGGCATTTCAGATATAGGTGTCGATAGGCATTTCAGATATAGTTGTCGATAGGCATTTCAGATATGGGTGTCGATAGGCATTTCAGATATAGGTGTCGATAGGCATTTCAGATATAGGTGTCGGTAGGCATTTCAGATATAGGTGTCGATAGGCATTTCAGATATAGGTGTCGATAGGCATTTCAGATATAGGTGTCGATAGGCATTTCAGATATAGGTGCCGATAGGCATTTCAGATATAGTTGCCGATTGGCATTTTAAAAATTGGTGCCGATAGGCATTTCAGATATAGAAGCCGATAGGCATCTCAAATATAGGTGCCGATAGGCATTCCAGATATGGTTGCCGATAGGCATTTCAAATATAGGTGCTGATAGGCATTTTAGATGTATTTTCCGATAGGCATTTCAAAAAAAGGTGTCGATAGGCATTTCAGATATAGGTGTCGATAGGCATTTCAGATATAGGTGTCGATAGGCATTTCAGATCTAGGTGTCGATAGGCATTTCAGATATAGGTGTCGATAGGCATTTCAGATATAGGTGCCGATAGGCATTTCAGATATAGTTGCCGATTGGCATTTTAAAAATAGGTGCCGATAGGCATTTCAGATATAGAAGCCGATAGGCATTTCAAATATAGGTGCCGATAGGCATTCCAGATATGGTTGCCGATAGGTATTTCAAATATAGGTGCTGATAGGCATTTCAGATGTAGTTTCCGATAGGCATTTCAAAAATAGGTGTCGATAGGCATTTCAGATATAGGTGTCTTAGGCATTTCAGATATAGGTGTCGATAGGCATTTCAGATATAGTTGTCGATAGGCATTTCAGATATAGGTGTCGATAGGCATTTCAGATATAGGTGTCGATAGGCTTTTCAGATATAGGTGTCGATAGGCATTTCAGATGTAGGTGCCGATAGGCATTTCAGATATAGTTGCCGATTGGCATTTTAAAAATAGGTGCCGATAGGCATTTCAGATATAGAAGCCGATAGGCATTTCAAATATAGGTGCCGATAGGCATTCCAGATATGGTTGCCGATAGGCATTTCAAATTTGGGTGCTGATAGGCATTTCAGATGTAGTTTCCGATAGGCATTTCAAAAATAGGTGTCGATAGGCATTTCAGATATAGGTGTCGATAGGCATTTCAGATATAGGTGTCGATAGGCATTTCAGATATAAGTGTCGATAGGCATTTCAGATATAGGTGTCGATAGGCATTTCAGATATAGGTGTCGATAGGCATTTCAGATATAAGTGTCGATAGGCATTTCAGATATAGGTGTCGATAAGCATTTCAGATATAGGTGCCGATAGGCATTTCAGATATAGTTGCCGATTGGCATTTTAAAAATAGGTGCCGATAGGCATTTCAGATATAGAAGCCGATAGGCATTTCAAATATAGGTGCCGATAGGCATTCCAGATATGGTTGCCGATAGGCATTTCAAATATAGGTGCTGATAGGCATTTCAGATGTAGTTTCCGATAGGCATTTCAAAAATAGGTGTCGATAGGCATTTCAGATATAGGTGTCGATAGGCTTTTCAGATATAGGTGTCGATAGGCATTTCAGATATAGGTGTCGATAGGCATTTTAGATATAGGTGTCGATAGGCATTTCAGATATAGGTGTCGATAGGCATTTCAGATATAGGTGTCGATAGGCATTTCAGATATAGGTGTCGATAGGCATTTCAGATATAGGTGCCGATAGGCATTTCAGATATAGTTGCCGATTGGCATTTTAAAAATAGGTGCCGATAGGCATTTCAGATATAGAAGCCGATAGGCATTTCAAATATAGGTGCCGATAGGCATTCCAGATATGGTTGCCGATAGGCATTTAAAATATAGGTGCTGATAGGCATTTCAGATGTAGTTTCCGATAGGCATTTCAAAAATGAGTGTCGATAGGCATTTCAGATATAGGTGTCGATAGGCATTTCAGATATAGGTGTGGATAGGCATTTCAGATATAGGTGTCGATAGGCATTTCAGATATAGGTGTCGATAGGCATTTCAGATATAGGTGTCGATAGGCATTTCAGATATAGATGTCGATAGGCATTTCAGATATAGGTGCCGATAGGCATTTCAGATATAGTTGCCGATTGGCATTTTAAAAATAGGTGCCGATAGGCATTTCAGATATAGAAGCCGATAGGCATTTCAAATATAGGTGCCGATAGGCATTCCAGATATGGTTGCCGATAGGCATTTCAAATATAGGTGCTGATAGGCATTTCAGATGTAGTTTCCGATATGCATTTCAAAAATAGGTGTCGATAGGCATTTCAGATATAGGTGTCGATAGGCATTTCAGATATAGGTGTCGATAGGCATTTCAGATATAGGTGTCGATAGGCATTTCAGATATAGGTGTCGATAGGCATTTCAGATATAGGTGTCGATAGGCATTTCAGATATAGGTGTCGATAGGCATTTCAGATATAGGTGTCGATAGGCATTTCAGATATAGGTGCCGATAGGCATTACAGATATAGTTGCCGATTGGCATTTTAAAAATAGGTGCCGATAGGCATTTCAGATATAGAAGCCGATAGGCATTTCAAATATAGGTGCCGATAGGCATTCCAGATATGGTTGCCGATAGGCATTTCAAATATAGGTGCTGATAGGCATTTCAGATGTAGTTTCCGATAGGCATTTCAAAAATAGGTGTCGATAGACATTTCAGATATAGGTGTCGATAGGCATTTCAGATATAGGTGTCGATAGGCATTTCAGATATAGGTGTCGATAGGCATTTCAGATATAGGTGTCGATAGGCATTTCAGATATAATTGCCGATAGGCATTTCAGATATAGTTGCCGATTGGCATTTTAAAAATAGGTGCCGATAGGCATTTCAGATATAGAAGCCGATACGCATTTCAAATATAGGTGCCGATAGGCATTCCAGATATGGTTGCCGATAGGCATTTCAAATATAGGTGCTGATAGGCATTTCAGATGTAGTTTCCGATAGGCATTTCAAAAATAGGTGTCGATAGGCAATTCAGATATTGGTGTCGATAGGCATTTCAGATATGTGTCGATAGGCATTTCAGATATAGGTGTCGATAGGCATTTCAGATATAGGTGTCGATAGGCATTTCAGATATAGGTGTCGATAGGCATTTCAGATATAGGTGTCGATAGGCATTTCAGATATAGGTGTCGATAGGCATTTCAGATATAGGTGCCGATAGGCATTTCAGATATAGTTGCCGATTAGCCTTTTAAAAATAGGTGCCGATAGGCATTTCAGATATAGAAGCCGTTAGGCATTTCAAATATAGGTGCCGATAGGCATTTCAAATATAGGTGCTGATAGGCATTTCAGATGTAGTTTCCGATAGGCATTTCAAAAATAGGTGTCGATAGGCATTTCAGATATAGGTGTCGATAGGCATTTCAGATATAGGTGTCGATAGGCATTTCAGATATAGCTGTCGATAGGCATTTCAGATATAGGTGTCGATAGGCATTTCAGATATAGGTGTCGATAGGCATTTCAGATATAGGAGTCGATAGGCATTTTAGATATAGGTGTCGATAGGCATTTCAGATATAGGTGCCGATAGGCATTTCAGATATAGTTGCCGATTGGCATTTTAAGAATAGGTGCCGATAGGCATTTCAGATATAGAAGCCGATAGGCATTTCAAATATAGGTGCCGATAGGCATTCCAAATATGGTTGCCGATAGGCATTTTAAATATAGGTGCTGATAGGCATTTCAGATGTAGTTTCCGATAGGCATTTCAAAAATAGGTGTCGATAGGCATTTCAGATATAGGTGTCGATAGGCATTTCAGATATAGGTGTCGATAGGCATTTCAGATATAGGTGTCGATAGGCATTTCAGATATAAGTGTCGATAGGCATTTCAGATATAGGTGTCGATAGGCATTTCAGATATAGGTGTCGATAGGCATTTCAGACATAGGTGTCGATAGGCATTTCAGATATAGGTGCCGATAGGCATTTCAGATATAGTTGCCGATTGGCATTTTTAAAATAGGTGCCGATAGGCATTTCAGATATAGAAGCCGATAGGCATTTCAAATTTAGGTGCCGATAGGCATTCCAGATATGGTTGCCGATAGGCATTTCAAATATTGGTGCTGATAGGCATTTCAGATGTAGTTTCCGATAGGCATTTCAAAAATAGGTGTCGATAGGCATTTCAGATATAGGTGTCGATAAGCATTTCAGATATAGGTGTCGATAGGCATTTCAGATATAGGTGTCGATAGGCATTTCAGATATAGGTGTCGATAGGCATTTCAGATATAGGTGTCGATAGGCATTTTAGATATAGGTGTCGATAGGCATTTCAGATATAGGTGTCGATAGGCCTTTCAGATATAGGTGCCGATAGGCATTTCAGATATAGTTGCCTATTGGCATTTTAAAAATAGGTGCCGATAGGCATTTCAGATATAGAAGCCGATAGGCATTTCAAAAATATAGGTGCCGATAGGCATTCCAGATATAGTTGCCGATAGGCATTTCAAATATAGGTGCTGATAGGCATTTCAGATGTAGTTTCCGATAGGCATTTCAAAAATAGGTGTCGATAGGCATTTCAGATATAGGTGTCGATAGGCATTTTAGATATAGGTGTCGATAGGCATTTCAGATATAGGTGTCGATAGGTATTTCAGATATAGGTGTCGATAGGCATTTCAGATATAGGTGTCGATAGGCATTTCAGATATAGGTGTCGATAGGCATTTCAGATATAGGTGTCGATAGGCATTTCAGATATAGGTGCCGATAGGCATTTCAGATATAGTTGCCGATTGGCATTTTAAAAATAGGTGCCGATAGGCATTTCAGATATAGAAGCCGATATGCATTTCAAATATAGGTGCCGATAGGCATTCCAGATATGGTTGCCGATAGGCATTTCAAATATAGGTGCTGATAGGCATTTCAGATGTAGTTTCCGATAGGCATTTCAAAAATAGGTGTCGATAGGCATTTCAGATATAGTTGTCGATAGGCATTTCAGATATAGGTGTCGATAGGCATTTCAGATATAGGTGTCGATAGGCATTTCAGATATAGGTGTCGATAGGCATTTCAGATATAGGTGTCGATAGGCATTTCAGATATAGGTGTCGATAGGCATTTCAGATATAGGTGTCGATAGGCATTTCAGATATAGGTGCCGATAGGCATTTCAGATATAGTTGCCGATTGGCATTTTAAAAATAGGTGCCGATAGGCATTTCAGATATAGAAGCCGATAGGCATTTCAAATATAGGTGCCGATAGGCATTCCAGATATGGTTGCCGATAGGCATTTCTAATATAGGTGCTGATAGGCATTTCAGATGTAGTTTCCGATAGGCATTTCAAAAATAGGTGTCGATAGGCATTTCAGATATAGGTGTCTTAGGCATTTCAGATATAGGTGTCGATAGGCATTTCAGATATAGGTGTCGATAGGCATTTCAGATATAGGTGTCGATAGGCATTTCAGATATAGGTGTCGATAGGCTTTTCAGATATAGGTGGCGATAGGCATTTCAGATGTAGGTGCCGATAGGCATTTCAGATATAGTTGCCGATTGGCATTTTAAAAATAAGTGCCGATAGGCATTTCAGATATAGAAGCCGATAGGCATTTCAAATATAGGTGCCGATAGGCATTCCAGATATGGTTGCCGATAGGCATTTCAAATATAGGTGCTGATAGGCATTTCAGATGTAGTTTCCGATAGGCATTTCAAAAATAGGTGTCGATAGGCATTTCAGATATAGATGTCGATAGGCATTTCAGATATAGGTGTCGATAGGCATTTCAGATATAAGTGTCGATAGGCATTTCTGATATAGGTGTCGATAGGCATTTCAGATATAGGTGTCGATAGGCATTTCAGATATAGGTGTCGATAGGCATTTCAGATATAGGTGTCGATAGGCATTTCAGATATAGGTGTCGATAGGCATTTCAGATATAGGTGTCGATAGGCATTTCAGATATAGGTGTCGATAGGCATTTCAGATATAGGTGTCGATAGGCATTTCAGATATAGGTGTCGATAGGCATTTCAGATATAGGTGCCGATAGGCATTTCAGATATAGTTGCCGATTGGCATTTTAAAAATAGGTGCCGATAGGCATTTCAGATATAGAAGCCGATAGGCATTTCAAATATAGGTGCCGATAGGCATTCCAGATATGGTTGCCGATAGGCATTTCAAATATAGGTGCTGATAGGCATTTCAGATGTAGTTTCCGATAGGCATTTCAAAAATAGGTGTCGATAGGCATTTCAGATATAGGTGTCGATAGGCATTTCAGATATAGGTGTCGATAGGCATTTCAGATATAGGTGTCGATAGGCATTTCAGATATAAGTGTCGATAGGCATTTCTGATATAGGTGTCGATAGGCATTTCAGATATAGGTGTCGATAGGCATTTCAGATATAGGTGTCGATAGGCATTTCAGATATAGGTGCCGATAGGCATTTCAGATATAGTTGCCGATTGGCATTTTAAAAATAGGTGCCGATAGGCATTTCAGATATAGAAGCCGATAGGCATTTCAAATATAGGTGCCGATAGGCATTCCAGATATGGTTGCCGATAGGCATTTCAAATATAGGTGCTGATAGGCATTTCAGATGTAGTTTCCGATAGGCATTTCAAAAATAGGTGTCGATAGGCATTTCAGATATAGGTGTCGATAGGCATTTCAGATATAGGTGTCGATAGGCATTTCAGATATAGGTGTCGATAGGCATTTCAGATATAGGTGTCGATAGGCATTTCAGATATAGGTGTCGATAGGCATTTCAGATATAGGTGCCTATAGGCATTTCAGATATAGTTGCCGATTGGCATTTTAAAAATAGGTGCCGATAGGCATTTCAGATATAGAAGCCGATAGGCATTTCAAATATAGGTGCCGATAGGCATTCCAGATATGGTTGCCGATAGGCATTTCAAATATAGGTGCTGATAGGCATTTCAGATGTAGTTTCCGATAGGCATTTCAAAAATAGGTGTCGATAGGCATTTCAGATATAGGTGTCGATAGGCATTTCAGATATAGGTGTCGATAGGCATTTCAGATATAGGTGTCGATAGGCATTTCAGATATAGGTGTCGATAGGCATTTCCGATATAGGTGTCGATAGGCATTTCAGATATAGGTGCCGATAGGCATTTCAGATATAGGTGCCGATAGGCATTTCAGATATAGTTGCCGATTGGCATTTCAAAAATAGGTGTCGATAGGCATTTCAGATATAGGTGTCGATAGGCATTTCAGATATAGGTGTCGATAGGCATTTCAGATATAGGTGTCGATAGGCATTTCAGATATAGGTGTCGATAGGCATTTCAGATATAGGTGTCGATAGGTATTTCAGATATAGGTGCCGATAGGCATTTCAGATATAGGTGTCGATAGGCATTTCAGATATAGGTGTCGATAGGCATTTCAGATATAGGTGTCGATAGGCATTTCAGATATAGGTGTCGATAGGCATTTCAGATATAGGTGTCGATAGGCATTTCAGATATAGGTGCCGATAGGCATTTCAGATATAGGTGCCGATAGGCATTTCAGATATAGTTGCCGATTGGCATTTCAAAAATAGGTGTCGATAGGCATTTCAGATATAGGTGTCGATAGGCATTTCAGATATAGGTGTCGATAGGCATTTCAGATATAGGTGTCGATAGGCATTTCAGATATAGGTGTCGATAGGCATTTCAGATATAGGTGTCGATAGGCATTTCAGATATAGGTGTCGATAGGCATTTTAGATATAGGTGTCGATAGGCATTTCAGATATAGGTGTCGATAGGCCTTTCAGATATAGGTGCCGATAGGCATTTCAGATATAGTTGCCGATTGGCATTTTAAAAATAGGTGCCGATAGGCATTTCAGATATAGAAGCCGATAGGCATTTCAAAAATATAGGTGCCGATAGGCATTCCAGATATAGTTGCCGATAGGCATTTCAAATATAGGTGCTGATAGGCATTTCAGATGTAGTTTCCGATAGGCATTTCAAAAATAGGTGTCGATAGGCATTTCAGATATAGGTGTCGATAGGCATTTTAGATATAGGTGTCGATAGGCATTTCAGATATAGGTGTCGATAGGTATTTCAGATATAGGTGTCGATAGGCATTTCAGATATAGGTGTCGATAGGCATTTCAGATATAGGTGTCGATAGGCATTTCAGATATAGGTGTCGATAGGCATTTCAGATATAGGTGCCGATAGGCATTTCAGATATAGTTGCCGATTGGCATTTTAAAAATAGGTGCCGATAGGCATTTCAGATATAGAAGCCGATATGCATTTCAAATATAGGTGCCGATAGGCATTCCAGATATGGTTGCCGATAGGCATTTCAAATATAGGTGCTGATAGGCATTTCAGATGTAGTTTCCGATAGGCATTTCAAAAATAGGTGTCGATAGGCATTTCAGATATAGTTGTCGATAGGCATTTCAGATATAGGTGTCGATAGGCATTTCAGATATAGGTGTCGATAGGCATTTCAGATATAGGTGTCGATAGGCATTTCAGATATAGGTGTCGATATGCATTTCAGATATAGGTGTCGATAGGCATTTCAGATATAGGTGTCGATAGGCATTTCAGATATAGGTGCCGATAGGCATTTCAGATATAGTTGCCGATTGGCATTTTAAAAATAGGTGCCGATAGGCATTTCAGATATAGAAGCCGATAGGCATTTCAAATATAGGTGCCGATAGGCATTCCAGATATGGTTGCCGATAGGCATTTCAAATATAGGTGCTGATAGGCATTTCAGATGTAGTTTCCGATAGGCATTTCAAAAATAGGTGTCGATAGGCATTTCAGATATAGGTGTCTTAGGCATTTCAGATATAGGTGTCGATAGGCATTTCAGATATAGGTGTCGATAGGCATTTCAGATATAGGTGTCGATAGGCATTTCAGATATAGGTGTCGATAGGCTTTTCAGATATAGGTGTCGATAGGCATTTCAGATGTAGGTGCCGATAGGCATTTCAGATATAGTTGCCGATTGGCATTTTAAAAATAAGTGCCGATAGGCATTTCAGATATAGAAGCCGATAGGAATTTCAAATATAGGTGCCGATAGGCATTCCAGATATGGTTGCCGATAGGCATTTCAAATATAGGTGCTGATAAACATTTCAGATGTAGTTTCCGATAGGCATTTCAAAAATAGGTGTCGATAGGCATTTCAGATATAGGTGTCGATAGGCATTTCAGATATAGGTGTCGATAGGCATTTCAGATATAGGTGTCGATAGGCATTTCAGATATAGGTGTCGATAGGCATTTCAGATATAGGTGTCGATAGGCATTTCAGATATAGGTGTCGATAGGCATTTCAGATATAGGTGTCGATAGGCATTTCAGATATAGGTGCCGATAGGCATTTCAGATATATTTGCCGATTGGCATTTTAAAAATAGATGCCGATAGGCATTTCAGATATAGAAGCCGATAGGCATTTCAAATATAGGTGCCGATAGGCATTCCAGATATGGTTGCCGATAGGCATTTCAAATATAGGTGCTGATAGGCATTTCAGATGTAGTTTCCGATAGGCATTTCAAAAATAGGTGTCGATAGGCATTTCAGATATAGGTGTCGATAGGCATTTCAGATATAGGTGTCGATAGGCATTTCAGATATAGGTGTCGATAGGCATTTCAGATATAAGTGTCGATAGGCATTTCAGATATAGGTGTCGATAGGCATTTCAGATATAGGTGTCGATAGGCATTTCAGATATAGGTGTCGATAGGCATTTCAGATATAGGTGCCGATAGGCATTTCAGATATAGTTGCCGATTGGCATTTTAAAAATAGGTGCCGATTGGCATTTCAGATATAGAAGCCGATAGGCATTTCAAATATAGGTGCCGATAGGCATTCCAGATATGGTTGCCGATAGGCATTTCAAATATAGGTGCTGATAGGCATTTCAGATGTAGTTTCCGATAGGCATTTCAAAAATAGGTGTCGATAGGCATTTCAGATATAGGTGTCGATAGGCATTTCAGATATAGGTGTCGATAGGCATTTCAGATATAGGTGTCGATAGGCATTTCAGATATAGGTGTCGATAGGCATTTCAGATATAGGTGTCGATAGGCATTTCAGATATAGGTGTCGATAGGCATTTCAGATATAGGTGTCGATAGGCATTTCAGATATAGGTGCCGATAGGCATTTCAGATATAGTTGCCGATTGGCATTTTAAAAATAGGTGCCGATAGGCATTTCAGATATAGAAGCCGATAGGCATTTCAAATATAGGTGCCGATAGGCATTTCAGATGTAGTTTGCGATAGGCATTTCAAAAATAGGTGTCGATAGGCATTTCAGACATAGGTGTCGATAGGCATTTCAGATATAGGTGTCGATAGGCATTTCAGATATAGGTGTCGATAGGCATTTCAGATATAAGTGTCGATAGGCATTTCAGATATAGGTGTCGATAGGCATTTCAGATATAAGTGCCTATAGGCATTTCAGATATAGTTGCCGATTGGCATTTTAAAAATAGGTGCCGATAGGCATTTCAGATATAGAAGCCGATAGGCATTTCAAATATAGGTGCCGATAGGCATTCCAGATATGGTTGCCGATAGGCATTTCAAATATAGGTGCTGATAGGCATTTCAGATGTAGTTTCCGATAGGCATTTCAAAAATAGGTGTCGATAGGCATTTCAGATATAGGTGTCGATAGGCATTTCAGATATAGGTGTCGATAGGCATTTCAGATATAGGTGTCGATAGGCATTTCAGATATAGGTGTCGATAGGCATTTCCGATATAGGTGTCGATAGGCATTTCAGATATAGGTGCCGATAGGCATTTCAGATATAGGTGCCGATAGGCATTTCAGATATAGTTGCCGATTGGCATTTCAAAAATAGGTGTCGATAGGCATTTCAGATATAGGTGTCGATAGGCATTTCAGATATAGGTGTCGATAGGCATTTCAGATATAGGTGTCGATAGGCATTTCAGATATAGGTGTCGATAGGCATTTCAGATATAGGTGTCGATAGGTATTTCAGATATAGGTGCCGATAGGCATTTCAGATATAGGTGTCGATAGGCATTTCAGATATAGGTGTCGATAGGCATTTCAGATATAGGTGTCGATAGGCATTTCAGATATAGGTGTCGATAGGCATTTCAGATATAGGTGTCGATAGGCATTTCAGATATAGGTGCCGATAGGCATTTCAGATATAGGTGCCGATAGGCATTTCAGATATAGTTGCCGATTGGCATTTCAAAAATAGGTGTCGATAGGCATTTCAGATATAGGTGTCGATAGGCATTTCAGATATAGGTGTCGATAGGCATTTCAGATATAGGTGTCGATAGGCATTTCAGATATAGGTGTCGATAGGCATTTCAGATATAGGTGTCGATAGGCATTTCAGATATAGGTGTCGATAGGCATTTTAGATATAGGTGTCGATAGGCATTTCAGATATAGGTGTCGATAGGCCTTTCAGATATAGGTGCCGATAGGCATTTCAGATATAGTTGCCGATTGGCATTTTAAAAATAGGTGCCGATAGGCATTTCAGATATAGAAGCCGATAGGCATTTCAAAAATATAGGTGCCGATAGGCATTCCAGATATAGTTGCCGATAGGCATTTCAAATATAGGTGCTGATAGGCATTTCAGATGTAGTTTCCGATAGGCATTTCAAAAATAGGTGTCGATAGGCATTTCAGATATAGGTGTCGATAGGCATTTTAGATATAGGTGTCGATAGGCATTTCAGATATAGGTGTCGATAGGTATTTCAGATATAGGTGTCGATAGGCATTTCAGATATAGGTGTCGATAGGCATTTCAGATATAGGTGTCGATAGGCATTTCAGATATAGGTGTCGATAGGCATTTCAGATATAGGTGCCGATAGGCATTTCAGATATAGTTGCCGATTGGCATTTTAAAAATAGGTGCCGATAGGCATTTCAGATATAGAAGCCGATATGCATTTCAAATATAGGTGCCGATAGGCATTCCAGATATGGTTGCCGATAGGCATTTCAAATATAGGTGCTGATAGGCATTTCAGATGTAGTTTCCGATAGGCATTTCAAAAATAGGTGTCGATAGGCATTTCAGATATAGTTGTCGATAGGCATTTCAGATATAGGTGTCGATAGGCATTTCAGATATAGGTGTCGATAGGCATTTCAGATATAGGTGTCGATAGGCATTTCAGATATAGGTGTCGATATGCATTTCAGATATAGGTGTCGATAGGCATTTCAGATATAGGTGTCGATAGTCATTTCAGATATAGGTGCCGATAGGCATTTCAGATATAGTTGCCGATTGGCATTTTAAAAATAGGTGCCGATAGGCATTTCAGATATAGAAGCCGATAGGCATTTCAAATATAGGTGCCAATAGGCATTCCAGATATGGTTGCCGATAGGCATTTCAAATATAGGTGCTGATAGGCATTTCAGATGTAGTTTCCGATAGGCATTTCAAAAATAGGTGTCGATAGGCATTTCAGATATAGGTGTCTTAGGCATTTCAGATATAGGTGTCGATAGGCATTTCAGATATAGGTGTCGATAGGCATTTCAGATATAGGTGTCGATAGGCATTTCAGATATAGGTGTCGATAGGCTTTTCAGATATAGGTGTCGATAGGCATTTCAGATGTAGGTGCCGATAGGCATTTCAGATATAGTTGCCGATTGGCATTTTAAAAATAAGTGCCGATAGGCATTTCAGATATAGAAGCCGATAGGAATTTCAAATATAGGTGCCGATAGGCATTCCAGATATGATTGCCGATAGGCATTTCAAATATAGGTGCTGATAGGCATTTCAGATGTAGTTTCCGATAGGCATTTCAAAAATAGGTGTCGATAGGCATTTCAGATATAGGTGTCGATAGGCATTTCAGATATAGGTGTCGATAGGCATTTCAGATATAGGTGTCGATAGGCATTTCAGATATAGGTGTCGATAGGCATTTCAGATATAGGTGTCGATAGGCATTTCAGATATAGGTGTCGATAGGCATTTCAGATATAGGTGTCGATAGGCATTTCAGATATAGGTGCCGATAGGCATTTCAGATATAGTTGCCGATTGGCATTTTAAAAATAGATGCCGATAGGCATTTCAGATATAGAAGCCGATAGGCATTTCAAATATAGGTGCCGATAGGCATTCCAGATATGGTTGCCGATAGGCATTTCAAATATAGGTGCTGATAGGCATTTCAGATGTAGTTTCCGATAGGCATTTCAAAAATAGGTGTCGATAGGCATTTCAGATATAGGTGTCGATAGGCATTTCAGATATAGGTGTCGATAGGCATTTCAGATATAGGTGTCGATAGGCATTTCAGATATAAGTGTCGATAGGCATTTCAGATATAGGTGTCGATAGGCATTTCAGATATAGGTGTCGATAGGCATTTCAGATATAGGTGTCGATAGGCATTTCAGATATAGGTGCCGATAGGCATTTCAGATATAGTTGCCGATTGGCATTTTAAAAATAGGTGCCGATTGGCATTTCAGATATAGAAGCCGATAGGCATTTCAAATATAGGTGCCGATAGGCATTCCAGATATGGTTGCCGATAGGCATTTCAAATATAGGTGCTGATAGGCATTTCAGATGTAGTTTCCGATAGGCATTTCAAAAATAGGTGTCGATAGGCATTTCAGATATAGGTGTCGATAGGCATTTCAGATATAGGTGTCGATAGGCATTTCAGATATAGGTGTCGATAGGCATTTCAGATATAGGTGTCGATAGGCATTTCAGATATAGGTGTCGATAGGCATTTCAGATATAGGTGTCGATAGGCATTTCAGATATAGGTGTCGATAGGCATTTCAGATATAGGTGCCGATAGGCATTTCAGATATAGTTGCCGATTGGCATTTTAAAAATAGGTGCCGATAGGCATTTCAGATATAGAAGCCGATAGGCATTTCAAATATAGGTGCCGATAGGCATTCCAGATATGGTTGCCGATAGGCATTTCAAATATAGGTGCTGATAGGCATTTCAGATGTAGTTTGCGATAGGCATTTCAAAAATAGGTGTCGATAGGCATTTCAGACCTAGGTGTCGATAGGCATTTCAGATATAGGTGTCGATAGGCATTTCAGATATAGGTGTCGATAGGCATTTCAGATATAAGTGTCGATAGGCATTTCAGATATAGGTGTCGATAGGCATTTCAGATATAAGTGCCTATAGGCATTTCAGATATAGTTGCCGATTGGCATTTTAAAAATAGGTGCCGATAGGCATTTCAGATATAGAAGCCGATAGGCATTTCAAATATAGGTGCCGATAGGCATTCCAGATATGGTTGCCGATAGGCATTTCAAATATAGGTGCTGATAGGCATTTCAGATGTAGTTTCCGATAGGCATTTCAAAAATAGGTGTCGATAGGCATTTCAGATATAGGTGTCGATAGGCATTTCAGATATAGGTGTCGATAGGCATTTCAGATATAGGTGTCGATAGGCATTTCAGATAAAGGTGTCGATAGGCATTTCAGATATAGGTGCCGATAGGCATTTCAGATATAGTTGCCGATTGGCATTTTAAAAATAGGTGCCGATAGGCATTTCAGATATAGAAGCCGATAGGCATTTCAAATATAGGTGCCGATAGGCATTCCAGATATGGTTGCCGATAGGCATTTCAAATATAGGTGCTGATAGGCATTTCAGATGTAGTTTCCGATAGGCATTTCAAAAATAGGTGTCGATAGGCATTTCAGATATAGGTGTCGATAGGCATTTCAGATATAGGTGTCGATAGGCATTTCAGATATAGGTGTCGATAGGCATTTCAGATATAGGTGTCGATAGGCATTTCAGATATAGGTGTCGATAGGCATTTTAGATATAGGTGTCGATAGGCATTTCAGATATAGGTGTCGATAGGCATTTCAGATATAGGTGCCGATAGGCATTTCAGATATAGTTGCCGATTGGCCTTTTAAAAATAGGTGCCGATAGGCATTTCAGATATAGAAGCCGTTAGGCATTTCAAATATAGGTGCCGATAGGCATTCCAGATATGGTTGCCGATAGGCATTTCAAATATAGGTGCTGATAGGCATTTCAGATGTAGTTTCCGATAGGCATTTCAAAAATAGGTGTCGATAGGCATTTCAGATATAGGTGTCGATAGGCATTTCAGATATAGGTGTCGATAGGCATTTCAGATATAGGTGTCGATAGGCATTTCAGATATAGGTGTCGATAGGCATTTCAGATATAGGTGTCGATAGGCATTTCAGATATAGGTGTCGATAGGCATTTTAGACATAGGTGTCGATAGGCATTTCAGATATAGGTGCCGATAGGCATTTCAGATATAGTTGCCGATTGGCATTTTAAGAATAGGTGCCGATAGGCATTTCAGATATAGAAGCCGATAGGCATTTCAAATATAGGTGCCGATAGGCATTCCAGATATGGTTGCCGATAGGCATTTCAAATATAGGTGCTGATAGGCATTTCAGATGTAGTTTCCGATAGGCATTTCAAAAATAGGTGTCGATAGGCATTTCAGATATAGGTGTCGATAGGCATTTCAGATATAGGTGTCGATAGGCATTTCAGATATAGGTGTCGATAGGCATTTCAGATATAAGTGTCGATAGGCATTTCAGATATAGGTGTCGATAGGCATTTCAGATATAGGTGTCGATAGGCATTTCAGATATAGGTGTCGATAGGCATTTCAGATATAGGTGCCGATAGGCATTTCAGATATAGTTGCCGATTGGCATTTTTAAAATAGGTGCCGATAGGCATTTCAGATATAGAAGCCGATAGGCATTTCAAATTTAGGTGCCGATAGGCATTCCAGATATGGTTGCCGATAGGCATTTCAAATATAGGTGCTGATAGGCATTTCAGATGTAGTTTCCGATAGGCATTTCAAAAATAGGTGTCGATAGGCATTTCAGATATAGGTGTCGATAGGCATTTCAGATATAGGTGTCGATAGGCATTTCAGATATAGGTGTCGATAGGCATTTCAGATATAGGTGTCGATAGGCATTTCAGATATAGGTGTCGATAGGCATTTCAGATATAGGTGTCGATAGGCATTTCAGATATAGGTGTCGATAGGCATTTCAGATATAGGTGTCGATAGGCATTTCAGATATAGGTGCCGATAGGCATTTCAGATATAGTTGCCGATTGGCATTTTAAAAATAGGTGCCGATAGGCATTTCAGATATAGAAGCCGATAGGCATTTCAAATATAGGTGCCGATAGGCATTCCAGATATGGTTGCCGATAGGCATTTCAAATATAGGTGCTGATAGGCATTTCAGATGTAGTTTCCGATAGGCATTTCAAAAATAGGTGTCGATAGGCATTTCAGATATAGGTGTCGATAGGCATTTCAGATATAGGTGTCGATAGGCATTTCAGATATAGGTGTCGATAGGCATTTCAGATATAGGTGTCGATAGGCATTTCAGATATAGGTGTCGATAGGCATTTCAGATATAGGTGGCGATAGGCATTTCAGATATAGGTGTCGATAGGCATTTCAGATATAGGTGCCGATAGGCATTTCAGATATAGTTGCCGATTGGCATTTTAAAAATAGGTGCCGATAGGCATTTCAGATATAGAAGCCGATAGGCATTTCAAATATAGGTGCCGATAGGCATTCCAGATATGGTTGCCGATAGGCATTTCAAATATAGGTGCTGATAGGCATTTCAGATGTAGTTTCCGATAGGCATTTCAAAAATAGGTGTCGATAGGCATTTCAGATATAGGTGTCGATAGGCATTTCAGATATAGGTGTCGATAGGCATTTCAGATATAGGTGTCGATAGGCATTTCAGATATAGGTGTCGATAGGCATTTCAGATATAGGTGCCGATAGGCATTTCAGATATAGTTGCCGATTGGCATTTTAAAAATAGGTGCCGATAGGCATTTCAGATATAGTTGCCGATTGGCATTTTAAAAATAGGTGTCGATAGGCATTTCAGATATAGGAGTCGATAGGCATTTCAGATATAGGTGTCGATAGGCATTTCAGATATGATTGCCGATAGGCATTTCAAATATAGGTGCTGATAGGCATTTCAGATGTAGTTTCCGATAGGCATTTCAAAAATAGGTGTGGATAGGCATTTCAGATATAGGTGTCGATAGGCATTTTAGATATAGGTGTTGATAGGCATTTCAGATATAGGTGTCGATAGGCATTTCAGATATAGGTGTCGATAGGCATTTCAGATATAGGTGTCGATAGGCATTTCAGATATAGGTGTCGATAGGCATTTCAGATATAGGTTTCGATAGGCATTTCAGATATAGGTGTCGATAGGCATTTCGGATATAGGTTCCGATAGGCATTTTAGATATAGTTGCCGATTGGCATTTTAAAAATAGGTGCCGATAGGCATTTCAGATATAGAAGCCGATAGGCATTTCAAATATAGGTGCCGATAGGCATTCCAGATATGGTTGCCGATAGGCATTTCAAATATAGGTGCTGATAGGCATTTCAGATGTAGTTTCCGATAGGCATTTCAAAAATAGGTGTCGATAGGCATTTCAGATATAGGTGTCGATAGGCATTTCAGATATAGGTGTCGATAGGCATTTCAGATATAGGTGTCGATAGGCATTTCAGATATAGGTGTCGATAGGCATTTCAGATATGGGTGTCGATAGGCATTTCAGATATAGGTGTCGATAGGCATTTCAGATATAGGTGTCGAAAGGCATTTCAGATATAGGTGCCGATAGGCATTTCAGATATAGTTGCCGATTGGCATTTTAAAAATAGGTGCCGATAGGCATTTCAGATATAGAAGCCGATAGGCATTTCAAATATAGGTGCCGATAGGCATTCCAGATATGGTTGCCGATAGGCATTTCAAATATAGGTGCTGATAGGCATTTCAGATGTAGTTTCCGATAGGCATTTCAAAAATAGGTGTCGATAGGCATTTCAGATATAGGTGTCGATAGGCATTTCAGATATAGGTGTCGATAGGCATTTCAGATATAGGTGTCGATAGGCATTTCAGATATAGGTGTCGATAGGCATTTCAGATATAGGTGTCGATAGGCATTTCAGATATAGGTGTCGATAGGCATTTCAGATATAGGTT
Source organism: Venustoraphidia nigricollis (assembly GCA_034508555.1). Lineage (NCBI taxonomy): Eukaryota > Metazoa > Arthropoda > Insecta > Raphidioptera > Raphidiidae > Venustoraphidia > Venustoraphidia nigricollis. The sequence continues at coordinate 21,126 of JAVRKA010000707.1, read as the reverse complement.
TCGATAGGCATTTCAGATATAGTTGCCGATTGGCATTCTAAAAATAGGTGCCGATAGGCATTTCAGATATAGAAGCCGATAGGCATTTCAAATATAGGTGCCGATAGGCATTCCAGATATGGTTGCCGATAGGCATTTCAAATATAGGTGCTGATAGGCATTTCAGATGTAGTTTCCGATAGGCATTTCAATAATAGGTGTCGATAATCATTTCAGATATTTGTGTCGATAGGCATTTCAGATATAGGTGTCGATAGGCATTTCAGATATAGGTGTCGATAGGCATTTCAGATATAGGTGTCGATAGGCATTTCAGATATAGGTGTCGATAGGCATTTCAGATATAGGTGTCGATAGGCATTTCAGATATAGGTGTCGATAGGCAATTCAGATATAGGTGTCGATAGGCATTTCAGATATAGGTGTCGATAGGCATTTCAGATATAGGTGTCGATAGGCATTTCAGATATAGGTGCCGATAGGCATTTCAGATATAGGTGCCGATAGGCATTTCATATATAGTTGCCGATTGGCATTTCAAAAATAGGTGTCGATAGGCATTTCAGATATAGGTGCCGATAGGCATTTCAGATATAGTTGCCGATTGGCATTTTAAAAATAGGTGCCGATAGGCATTTCAGATATAGAAGCCGATAGGCATTTCAAATATAGGTGCCGATAGGCATTCCAGATATGGTTGCCGATAGGCATTTCAAATATAGGTGCTGATAGGCATTTCAGATGTAGTTTCTGATAGGCATTTCAAAAATAAAGCGTCGATAGGCATTTCAGATATAGGTGTCGATAGGCATTTCAGATATAGGTGTCGATAGGCATTTCAGATATAGGTGTCGATAGGCATTTCAGATATATGTGTCGATAGGCATTTCAGATATAGGTGTCGATAGGCATTTCAGATATAGGTGTCGATAGGCATTTCAGATATAGGTGCCGATAGGCATTTCAGATATAGTTGCCGATTGGCATTTTAAAAATAGGTGCCGATAGGCATTTCAGATATAGAAGCCGATAAACATTTCAAATATAGGTGCCGATAGGCATTCCAGATATGGTTGCCGATAGGCATTTCAAATATAGGTGCTGATAGGCATTTCAGATGTAGTTTCCGATAGGCATTTCAAAAATAGGTGTCGATAGGCATTTCAGATATAGGTGTCGATAGGCATTTCAGATATAGGTGTCGATAGGCATTTCAGATATAGGTGTCGATAGGCATTTCAGATATAGGTGTCGATAGGCATTTCAGATATAGGTGTCGGTAGGCATTTCAAATATAGGTGTCGATAGGCATTTCAGATATAGGTGTCGATAGGCATTTCAGATATAGGTGTCGATGGGCATTTCAGATATAGGTGCCGATAGGCATTTCAGATATAGTTGCCGATTGGCATTTTAAAAATAGGTGCCGATAGGCATTTCAGATATAGAAGCCGATAGGCATTTCAAATATAGGTGCCGATAGGCATTCCAGATATGGTTGCCGATAGGCATTTCAAATATAGGTGCTGATAGGCATTTCAGATGTAGTTTCCGATAGGCATTTCAAAAATAGGTGTCGATAGGCATTTCAGATATAGGTGTCGATAGGCATTTCAGATATAGGTGTCGATAGGCATTTCAGATATAGGTGTCGATAGGCATTTCAGATATAGGTGTCGATAGGCATTTCAGATATAGGTGTCGATAGGCATTTCAGATATAGGTGTCGATAGGCATTTCAGATATAGGTGTCGATAGGCATTTCAGATATAGGTGCCGATAGGCATTTCAGATAAAGTTGCCGATTGGCATTTTAAAAATAGGTGCCGATAGACATTTCAGATATAGAAGCCGATAGGCATTTCAAAAATATAGGTGCCGATAGGCATTCCAGATATAGTTGCCGATAGGCATTTCAAATATAGGTGCTGATAGGCATTTCAGATGTAGTTTCCGATAGGCATTTCAAAAATAGGTGTCGATAGGCATTTCAGATATAGGTGTCGATAGGCATTTCAGATATAGGTGTCGATAGGCATTTCAGATATAGGTGTCGATAGGCATTTCAGATATAGGTGTCGATAGGCATTTCAGATATAGGTGTCGATAGGCATTTCAGATATAGGTGTCGATAGGCATTTCAGATATAGGTGCCGACAGGCATTTCAGATATAGTTGCCGATTGGCATTTTAAAAATAGGTGCCGATAGGCATTGCAGATATAGAAGCCGATAGGCATTTCAAATATAGGTGCCGATAGGCATTCCAGATATGGTTGCCGATAGGCATTTCAAATATAGGTGCTGATAGGCATTTCAGATGTAGTTTACGATAGGCATTTCAAAAATAGGTGTCGATAGGCATTTCAGATATAGGTGTCGATAGGCATTTCAGATATAGGTGTCGATAGGCATTTCAGATATAGGTGCCGATAGGCATTTCAGATATAGTTGCCGATTGGCATTTTAAAAATAGGTGCCGATAGGCATTTCAGATATAGAAGCCGATAGGCATTTCAAATATAGGTGCCGATAGGCATTCCAGATATAGTTGCCGATAGGCATTTAAAATATAGGTGCTGATAGGCATTTCAGATGTAGATTCCGATAGGCATTTCAAAAATACGTGTCGATAGGCATTTCAGATATAGGTGTCGATAGGCATTTCAGATATAGGTGTCGATAGGCATTTCAGATATAGGTGTCGATAGGCATTTTAGATATAGGTGTCGATAGGCATTTCAGATATAGGTGTCGATAGGCATTTCAGATATAGGTGTCGATAGGCATTTCAGATATAGGTGTCGATAGGCATTTCAGATATAGGTGTCGATAGGCATTTCAGATATAGGTGCCGATAGGCATTTCAGATATAGTTGCCGATTGGCATTTTAAAAATAGGTGCCGATAGGCATTTCAGATATAGAAGCCGATAGGCATTTCAAATATAGGTGCCGATAGGCATTCCAGATATGGTAGCCGATAGGCATTTCAGATATAGGTGTCGATAGGCATTTCAGATATAGGTGTCGATAGGCATTTCAGATATAGGTGTCGATAGGCATTTCAGATATAGGTGTCGATAGGCATTTCAGATATAGGTGTCGATAGGCCTTTCAGATATAGGTGCCGATAGGCATTTCAGATATAGTTGCCGATTGGCATTTTAAAAATAGGTGCCGATAGGCATTTCAGATATAGGTGTCGATAGGCATTTCAGATATAGGTGCCGATAGGCATTTCAGATATAGTTGCCGATTGGCATTTTAAAAATAGGTGTCGATAGGCATTTCAAATATAGAAGCCGATAGGCATTTCAAATATAGGTGCCGATAGGCATTCCAGATATGGTTGCCGATAGGCATTTCAAATATAGGTGCTGATAGGCATTTCAGATGTAGTTTCCGATAGGCATTTCAAAAATAGGTGTCGATAGGCATTTCAGATATAGGTGTCGATAGGCATTTCAGATATAGGTGTCGATAGGCATTTCAGATATAGGTGTCGATAGGCATTTCAGATATAGGTGTCGATAGGCATTTCAGATATAGGTGTCGATAGGCATTTCAGATATAGGTGTCGATAGGCATTTCAGATATAGGTGCCGATAGGCATTTCAGATATAGTTGCCGATTGGCATTTTAAAAATATGTGCCGATAGGCATTTCAGATATAGAAGCCGATAGGCATTTCAAATATAGGTGCCGATAGGCATTCCAGATATGGTTGCCGATAGGCATTTCAAATATAGGTGCTGATAGGCATTTCAGATGTAGTTTCCGATAGGCATTTCAAAAATAGGTGTCGATAGGCATTTCAGATATAGGTGTCGATAGGCATTTCAGATATAGGTGTCGATAGGTATTTCAGATATAGGTGTCGATAGGCATTTCAGATATAGGTGTCGATAGGCATTTCAGATATAGGTGTCGATAGGCATTTCAGATATAGGTGTCGATAGGCATTTCAGATATAGGTGTCGATAGGCATTTCAGATATAGGTGCCGATAGGCATTTCAGATATAGTTGCCGATTGGCATTTTAAAAATAGGTGCCGATAGGCATTTCAGATATAGAAGCCGATAGGCATTTCAAATATAGGTGCCGATAGGCATTCTAGATATGGTTGCCGATAGGCATTTCAAATATAGGTGCTGATAGGCATTTAAGATGTAGTTTCCGATAGGCATTTCAAAAATAGGTGTCGATAGGCATTTCAGATATAGGTGTCGATAGGCATTTCAGATATAGGTGTCGATAGGCATTTCAGATATAGGTGTCGATAGGCATTTCAGATATAGGTGTCGATAGGCATTTCAGATATAGGTGTCGATAGGCATTTCAGATATAGGTGACGATAGGCATTTCAGATATAGGTGTCGATAGGCATTTCAGATATAGGTGTCGATAGGCATTTCAGATATAGGTGTCGATAGGCATTTCAGATATAGGTGCCGATAGGCATTTCAGATATAGTTGCCGATTGGCATTTTAAAAATAGGTGCCGATAGGCATTTAAGATATAGAAGCCGATAGGCATTTCAAATATAGGTGCCGATAGGCATTCCAGATATAGTTGCCGATAGGCATTTAAAATATAGGTGCTGATAGGCATTTCAGATGTAGTTTCCGATAGGCATTTCAAAAATAGGTGTCGATAGGCATTTCAGATATAGGTGTCGATAGGCATTTCAGATATAGGTGTCGATAGGCATTTCAGATATGATTGCCGATAGGCATTTCAAATATAGGTGCTGATAGGCATTTCAGATGTAGTTTCCGATAGGCATTTCAAAAATAGGTGTCGATAGGCATTTCAGATATAGGTGTCGATAGGCATTTTAGATATAGGTGTCGATAGGCATTTCAGATATAGGTGTCGATAGGCATTTCAGATATAGGTGTCGATAGGCATTTCAGATATAGGTGTCGATAGGCATTTCAGATATAGGTGTCGATAGGCATTTCAGATATAGGTTTCGATAGGCATTTCAGATATAGGTGTCGATAGGCATTTCGGATATAGGTTCCGATAGGCATTTTAGATATAGTTGCCGATTGGCATTTTAAAAATAGGTGCCGATAGGCATTTCAGATATAGAAGCCGATAGGCATTTCAAATATAGGTGCCGATAGGCATTCCAGATATGGTTGCCGATAGGCATTTCAAATATAGGTGCTGATAGGCATTTCAGATGTAGTTTCCGATAGGCATTTCAAAAATAGGTGTCGATAGGCATTTCAGATATAGGTGTCGATAGGCATTTCAGATATAGGTGTCGATAGGCATTTCAGATATAGGTGTCGATAGGCATTTCAGATATAGGTGTCGATAGGCATTTCAGATATAGGTGTCGATAGGCATTTCCGATATAAGTGTCGATAGGCATTTCAGATATAGGTGTCGATAGGCATTTCAGATATAGGTGCCGATAGGCATTTCAGATATAGAAGCCGATAGGCATTTCAAATATAGGTGCCGATAGGCATTCCAGATATGGTTGCCGATAGGCATTTCAAATATAGGTGCTGATAGGCATTTCAGATGTAGTTTCCGATAGGCATTTCAAAAATAGGTGCCGATAGGCATTTCAGATATAGGTGTCGATAGGCATTTCAGATATAGGTGTCGATAGGCATTTCAGATATAGGTGTCGATAGGCATTTCAGATATAGGTGTCGATAGGCATTTCAGATATAGGTGTCGATAGGCATTTCAGATATAGGTGTCGATAGGCATTTCAGATATAGGTGTCGATAGGCATTTCAGATATAGGTGCCGATAGGCATTTCAGATATAGTTGCCGATTGGCATTTTAAAAATAGGTGCCGATAGGCATTTCAGATATAGAAGCCGATAAACATTTCAAATATAGGTGCCGATAGGCATTCCAGATATGGTTGCCGATAGGCATTTCAAATATAGGTGCTGATAGGCATTTCAGATGTAGTTTCCGATAGGCATTTCAAAAATAGGTGTCGATAGGCATTTCAGATATAGGTGTCGATAGGCATTTCAGATATAGGTGTCGATAGGCATTTCAGATATAGGTGTCGATAGGCATTTCAGATATAGGTGTCGATAGGCATTTCAGATATAGGTGTCGGTAGGCATTTCAAATATAGGTGTCGATAGGCATTTCAGATAGAGGTGTCGATAGGCATTTCAGATATAGGTGTCGATGGGCATTTCAGATATAGGTGCCGATAGGCATTTCAGATATAGTTGCCGATTGGCATTTTAAAAATAGGTGCCGATAGGCATTTCAGATATAGAAGCCGATAGGCATTTCAAATATAGGTGCCGATAGGCATTCCAGATATGGTTGCCGATAGGCATTTCAAATATAGGTGCTGATAGGCATTTCAGATGTAGTTTCCGATAGGCATTTCAAAAATAGGTGTCGATAGGCATTTCAGATATAGGTGTCGATAGGCATTTCAGATATAGGTGTCGATAGGCATTTCAGATATAGGTGTCGATAGGCATTTCAGATATAGGTGTCGATAGGCATTTCAGATATAGGTGTCGATAGGCATTTCAGATATAGGTGTCGATAGGCATTTCAGATATAGGTGTCGATAGGCATTTCAGATATAGGTGCCGATAGGCATTTCAGATAAAGTTGCCGATTGGCATTTTAAAAATAGGTGCCGATAGACATTTCAGATATAGAAGCCGATAGGCATTTCAAAAATATAGGTGCCGATAGGCATTCCAGATATAGTTGCCGATAGGCATTTCAAATATAGGTGCTGATAGGCATTTCAGATGTAGTTTCCGATAGGCATTTCAAAAATAGGTGTCGATAGGCATTTCAGATATAGGTGTCGATAGGCATTTCAGATATAGGTGTCGATAGGCATTTCAGATATAGGTGTCGATAGGCATTTCAGATATAGGTGTCGATAGGCATTTCAGATATAGGTGTCGATAGGCATTTCAGATATAGGTGTCGATAGGCATTTCAAATATAGGTGCCGACAGGCATTTCCGATATAGTTGCCGATTAGCATTTTAAAAATAGGTGCCGATAGGCATTGCAGATATAGAAGCCGATAGGCATTTCAAATATAGGTGCCGATAGGTATTCCAGATATGGTTGCCGATAGGCATTTCAAATATAGGTGCTGATAGGCATTTCAGATGTAGTTTACGATAGGCATTTCAAAAATAGGTGTCGATAGGCATTTCAGATATAGGTGTCGATAGGCATTTCAGATATAGGTGTCGATAGGCATTTCAGATATAGGTGTCGGTAGGCATTTCAAATATAGGTGTCGATAGGCATTTCAGATATAGGTGTCGATAGGCATTTCAGATATAGGTGTCGATGGGCATTTCAGATATAGGTGCCGATAGGCATTTCAGATATAGTTGCCGATTGGCATTTTAAAAATAGGTGCCGATAGGCATTTCAGATATAGAAGCCGATAGGCATTTCAAATATAGGTGCCGATAGGCATTCCAGATATGGTTGCCGATAGGCATTTCAAATATAGGTGCTGATAGGCATTTCAGATGTAGTTTCCGATAGGCATTTCAAAAATAGGTGTCGATAGGCATTTCAGATATAGGTGTCGATAGGCATTTCAGATATAGGTGTCGATAGGCATTTCAGATATAGGTGTCGATAGGCATTTCAGATATAGGTGTCGATAGGCATTTCAGATATAGGTGTCGATAGGCATTTCAGATATAGGTGTCGATAGGCATTTCAGATATAGGTGTCGATAGGCATTTCAGATATAGGTGCCGATAGGCATTTCAGATAAAGTTGCCGATTGGCATTTTAAAAATAGGTGCCGATAGACATTTCAGATATAGAAGCCGATAGGCATTTCAAAAATATAGGTGCCGATAGGCATTCCAGATATAGTTGCCGATAGGCATTTCAAATATAGGTGCTGATAGGCATTTCAGATGTAGTTTCCGATAGGCATTTCAAAAATAGGTGTCGATAGGCATTTCAGATATAGGTGTCGATAGGCATTTCAGATATAGGTGTCGATAGGCATTTCAGATATAGGTGTCGATAGGCATTTCAGATATAGGTGTCGATAGGCATTTCAGATATAGGTGTCGATAGGCATTTCAGATATAGGTGTCGATAGGCATTTCAGATATAGGTGCCGACAGGCATTTCAGATATAGTTGCCGATTGGCATTTTAAAAATAGGTGCCGATAGGCATTGCAGATATAGAAGCCGATAGGCATTTCAAATATAGGTGCCGATAGGCATTCCAGATATGGTTGCCGATAGGCATTTCAAATATAGGTGCTGATAGGCATTTCAGATGTAGTTTACGATAGGCATTTCAAAAATAGGTGTCGATAGGCATTTCAGATATAGGTGTCGATAGGCATTTCAGATATAGGTGTCGATAGGCATTTCAGATATAGGTGTCGATAGGCATTTCAGATATAGGTGTCGATAGGCATTTCAGATATAGGTGTCGATAGGCATTTCAGATATAGGTGTCGATAGGCATTTTAGATATAGGTGCCGATAGGCATTTCAGATATAGTTGCCGATTGGCATTTTAAAAATAGGTGCCGATAGTCATTTCAGATATAGAAGCCGATAGGCATTTCAAATATAGGTGCCGATAGGCATTCCAGATATGGTTGCCGATAGGCATTTCAAAAATAGGTGCTGATAGGCATTTCAGATGTAGTTTCCGATAGGCATTTCAAAAATAGGTGTCGATAGGCATTTCAGATATAGGTGTCGATAGGCATTTCAGATATAGGATTCGATAGGCTATTCAGATATAGGTGTCGATAGGCATTTCAGATATAGGTGTCGATAGGCATTTCAGATATAGGTGTCGATAGGCAGTTCAGATATAGGTGTCGATAGGCATTTCAGATATAGGTGTCGATAGGCATTTCAGATATAGGTGCTGATAGGCATTTCAGATATAGTTGCCGATTGGCATTTTAAAAATACGTGCTGATAGGCATTTCAGATATAGAAGCCGATAGGCATTTCAAATATAGGTGCCGATAGACATTCCAGATATGGTTGCCGATAGGCATTTCAAATATAGGTGCTGATAGGCATTTCGGATGTAGTTTCCGTTAGGCATTTCAAAAATAGGTGTCGATAGGCATTTCAGATATAGGTGGCGATTGGCATTTCAGATATAGGTGTCGATAGGCATTTCAGATATAGGTGTCGATAGGCATTTCAGATATAGGTGACGATAGGCATTTTAGATATAGGTGTCGATAGGCATTTCAGATATAGGTGTCGATAGGCATTTCAGATATAGGTGTCGATAGGCATTTCAGATATAGGTGCCGATAGGCATTTCAGATATAGTTGCCGATTGGCATTTTAAAAATAGGTGCCGATAGGCATTTTAGATATAGAAGCCGATAGGCATTTCAAATATAGGTGCCGATAGGCATTCCAGTTATGGTTGCCGATAGGCATTTCAAATATAGGTGCTGATAGGCATTTCAGATGTAGTTTCCGATAGGCATTTTAAAAATAGGTGTCGATAGGCATTCTAGATATAGGTGGCGATAGGCATTTCAGATATAGGTGTCGATAGGCATTTCAGATATAGGTGCCGATAGGCATTCCAGATATGGTTGCCGATAGGCATTCCAGATATGGTTGCCGATAGGCATTTCAAATATAGGTGCTGATAGGCATTTCAGATGTAGTTTCCGATAGGCATATCAAAAATAGGTGTCGATAGGCATTTCAGATATAGGTGTCGATAGGCATTTCATATATAGGTGTCGATAGGCATTTCAGATATAGGTGTCGATAGGCATTTCAGATATAGGTGTCGATAGGCATTTTAGATATAGGTGTCGATAGGCATTTCAGATATAGGTGTCGATAGGCATTTCAGATATAGGTGCCGATAGGCATTTCAGATATAGTTGCCGATTGGCATTTTAAAAATAGGTGCCGATAGGCATTTCAGATATAGAAGCCGATAGGCATTTCAAATATAGGTGCCGATAGGCATTCCAGATATGGTTGCCGATAGGCATTTCAAATATAGGTGCTGATAGGCATTTCAGATGTAGTTTCCGATTGGCATTTCAAAAATAGGTGTCGATAGGCATTTCAGATATAGGTGTCGATAGGCATTTCAGATATAGGTGTCGATAGGCATTTCAGATATAGGTGTCGATAGGCATTTCAGATAAAGGTGTCGATAGGCATTTCAGATATAGGTGTCGGTAGGCATTTCAGATATAGGTGTCGATAGGCATTTCAGATATAGGTGTCGATAGGCATTTCAGATATAGGTGTCGATAGGCATTTCAGATATAGGTGCCGATAGGCATTTCAGATATAGTTGCCGATTGGCATTTTAAAAATAGGTGCCGATAGGCATTTCAGATATAGAAGCCGATAGGCATTTCAAATATAGGTGCCGATAGGCATTCCAGATATGGTTGCCGATAGGCATTTCAAATATAGGTGCTGATAGGCATTTCAGATGTAGTTTCCGATAGGCATTTCCAAAATAGGTGTCGATAGGCATTTCAGATATAGGTGTCGATAGGCATTTCAGACATAGGTGTCGATAGGCATTTCAGATATAGGTGTCGATAGGCATTTCAGATATAGGTGTCGATAGGCATTTCAGATATAGGTGTCGATAGGCATTTCAGATATAGGTGTCGATAGGCATTTTAGATATAGGTGTCGATAGGCATTTCAGATATAGGTGCCGATAGGCATTTCAGATATAGTTGCCGATTGGCATTTTAAAAATAGGTGCCGATAGGCATTTCAGATATAGAAGCCGATAGGCATTTCAAATATAGGTGCCGATAGGCATTCCAGATATGGTTGCCGATAGGCATTTCAAATATAGGTGCTGATAAGCATTTCAGATGTAGTTTCCGATAGGCATTTCAAAAATAGGTGTCGATAGGCATTTCAGATATAGGTGTCGATAGGCATTTCAGATATAGGTGTCGATAGGCATTTCAGATATAGGTGTCGATAGGCATTTCAGATATAAGTGTCGATAGGCATTTCAGATATAGGTGTCGATAGGCATTTCAGATATAGGTGTCGATAGGCATTTCAGATATAGGTGTCGATAGGCATTTCAGATATAGGTGCCGATAGGCATTTCAGATATAGTTGCCGATTGGCATTTTAAAAATATGTGCCGATAGGCATTTCAGATATAGAAGCCGATAGGCATTTCAAATTTAGGTGCCGATAGGCATTCCAGATATGGTTGCCGATAGGCATTTCAAATATAGGTGCTGATAGGCATTTCAGATGTAGTTTCCGATAGGCATTTCAAAAATAGGTGTCGATAGTCATTTCAGATATAGGTGTCGATAGGCATTTCAGATATAGGTGTCGATAGGCATTTCAGATATAGGTGCCGATAGGCATTTCAGATATAGTTGCCGATTGGCATTTTAAAAATAGGTGCCGATAGGCATTTCAGATATAGAAGCCGATAGGCATTTTAAATATAGGTGCCGATAGGCATTTCAAATATAGGTGCTGATAGGCATTTCAGATGTAGTTTCCGATAGGCATTTCAAAAATAGGTGTCGATAGGCATTTCAGATATAGGTGTCGATAGGCATTTCAGATATAGGTGTCGATAGGCATTTCAGATATAGGTGCCGATAGGCATTTCAGATATAGTTGCCGATTGGCATTCTAAAAATAGGTGCCGATAGGCATTTCAGATATAGAAGCCGATAGGCATTTCAAATATAGGTGCCGATAGGCATTCCAGATATGGTTGCCGATAGGCATTTCAAATATAGGTGCTGATAGGCATTTCAGATGTAGTTTCCGATAGGCATTTCAAAAATAGGTGTCGATAGGCATTTCAGATATAGGTGTCGATAGGCATTTCAGATATAGGTGTCGATAGGCATTTCAGATATAGGTGTTGATAGGCATTTCAGATATAGGTGTCGATAGGCATTTCAGATATAGGTGTCGATAGGCATTTCAGATATAGGTGCCGATAGGCATTTCAGATATAGTTGCCGATTGGCATTTTAAAAATAGGTGCCGATAGGCATTTCAGATATAGAAGCCGATAGGCATTTCAAATATAGGTGCCGATAGGCATTTCAAATATAGGTGCTGATAGGCATTTCAGATGTAGTTTCCGATAGGCATTTCAAAAATAGGTGTCGATAGGCATTTCAGATATAGGTGTCGATAGGCATTTCAGATATAGGTGTCGATAGGCATTTCAGATATAGGTGCCGATAGGCATTTCAGATATAGTTGCCGATTGGCATTTTAAAAATAGGTGCCGATAGGCATTTCAGATATAGAAGCCGATAGGCATTTCAAATATAGGTGCCGATAGGCTTTCCAGATATGGTTGCCGATAGGCATTTCAAATATAGGTGCTGATAGGCATTTCAGATGTAGTTTCCGATAGGCATTTCAAAAATAGGTGTCGATAGGCATTTCAGATATAGGTGTCGATGGGCATTTCAGATATAGGTGTCGATAGGCATTTTAGATATAGGTGTCGATAGGCATTTCAGATATAGGTGTCGATAGGCATTTCAGATATAGGTGTCGATAGGCATTTCAGATATAGGTGTCGATAGGCATTTCAGATATAGGTGTCGATAGGCATTTCAGATATAGGTGCCGATAGGCATTTCAGATATAATTGCCGATTAGCATTTTAAAAATAGGTGCCGATAGGTATTTCAGATATAGAAGCCGATAGGCATTTCAAATATAGGTGCCGATAGGCATTCCAGATATGGTTGCGAATAGGCATTTCAAATATAGGTGCTGATAGGCATTTCAGATGTAGTTTCCGATAGGCATTTCAGATATAGGTGTCGATAGGCTTTTCAGATATAGGTGTCGATAGGCATTTCAGATATAGGTGTCGATAGGCATTTCAGATATAGGTGTCGTTAGGCATTTCAGATATAGGTGTCGATAGGCATTTCAGATATAGGTGTCGATAGGCATTTCAGATATAGGTGTCGATAGGCATTTCAGATATAGGTGCCGATAGGCATTTCAGATATAGTTGCCGATTGGCATTTTAAAAATAGGTGCCGATAGGCATTTTAGATATAGAAGCCGATAGGCATTTCTAATATAGGTGCCGATAGGCATTCCAGATATGGTTGCCGATAGGCATTTCAAATATAGGTGCTGATAGGCATTTCAGATGTAGTTTCCGATAAGCATTTCAAAAATGGGTGTCGATAGGCATTTCAGATATAGGTGTCGATAGGCATTTCAGATATAGGTGCCGATAGGCATTTCAGATATAGTTGCCGATTGGCATTTTAAAAATAGGTGCCGATAGGCATTTCAGATATAGAAGCCGATAGGCATTTCAAATATAGGTGCTGATAGGCATTTCAGATGTAGTTTCCGATAGGCATTTCAAAAATAGGTGTCGATAGGCATTTCAGATATAGGTGTCGATAGGCATTTCAGATATAGGTGTCGATAGGCATTTCAGGTATAGGTGTCGATAGGCATTTCAGATATAAGTGTCGATAGGCATTTCAGATATAGGTGTCGATAGGCATTTCAGATATAGGTGTCGATAGGCATTTCAGATATAGGTGCCGATAGGCATTTCAGATATAGTTGCCGATTGGCATTTTAAAAATAGGTGCCGATAGGCATTTCAGATATAGAAGCCGATAGGCATTTCAAATATAGGTGCCGATAGGCATTCCAGATATGGTTGCCGATAGGCATTTCAAATATAGGTGCTGATAGGCATTTCAGATGTAGTTTACGATAGGCATTTCAAAAATAGGTGTCGACAGGCATTTCAGATATAGGTGTCGATAGGCATTTCAGATATAGGTGTCGATAGGCATTTCAGATATAGGTGTCGATAGGCATTTCAGATATAGGTGTCGATAGGCATTTCAGATATAGGTGACGATAGGCATTTCAGATATAGGTGTCGATAGGCATTTCAGATATAGGTGTCGATAGGCATTTCAGATATAGGTGTCGATAGGCATTTCAGATATAGGTGCCGATAGGCATTTCAGATATAGTTGCCGATTGGCATTTTAAAAATAGGTGCCGATAGGCATTTCAGATATAAAAGCCGATAGGCATTTCAAATATAGGTGCCGATAGGCATTCCAGATATGGTTGCCGATAGGCATTTCAAATATAGGTGCTGATAGGCATTTCAGATGTAGTTTCCGATAGGCATTTCAAAAATAGGTGTCGATAGGCATTTCAGATATAGGTGTCGATAGGCATTTCAGATATAGGTGTCGATAGGCATTTCAGATATGATTGCCGATAGGCATTTCAAATATAGGTGCTGATAGGCATTTCAGATGTAGTTTCCGATAGGCATTTCAAAAATAGGTGTCGATAGGCATTTCAGATATAGGTGTCGATAGGCATTTCAGATATAGGTGTCGATAGGCATTTCAGATATAGGTGTCGATAGGCATTTCAGATATAGGTGTCGATAGGCATTTCAGATATAGGTGTCGATAGGCATTTCAGATATAGGTGTCGATAGGCATTTCAGATATAGGTGTCGATAGGCATTTCAGATATAGGTGCCGATAGGCATTTCAGATATAGTTGCCGATTGGCATTTTAAAAATAGGTGCCGATAGGCATTTCAGATATAGAAGCCGATAGGGATTTCAAATATAGGTGCCGATAGGCATTCCAGATATGGTTGCCGATAGGCATTTCAAATATAGGTGCTGATAGGCATTTCAGATGTAGTTTCCGATAGGCATTTCAAAAATAGGTGTCGATAGGCATTTCAGATATAGGTGTCGATAGGCATTTCAGATATAGGTGTCGATAGGCATTTCAGATATAGGTGCCGATAGGCATTTCAGATATAGTTGCCGATTGGCATTTTAAAAATAGGTGCCGATAGGCATTTCAGATATAGAAGCCGATAGGCATTTCAAATATAGGTGCCGATAGGCATTCCAGATATGGTTGCCGATAGGCATTTCAAATATAGGTGCTGATAGGCATTTCAGATGTAGTTTCCGATAGGCATTTCAAAAATAGGTGTCGATAGGCATTTCAGATATAGGTGTCGATAGGCATTTCAGATATAGGTGTCGATAGGCATTTCAGATATAGGTGTCGATAGGCATTTCAGATATAGGTGTCGATAGGCATTTCAGATATAGGTGTCGGTAGGCATTTCAGATATAGGTGTCGATAGGCATTTCAGATATAGGTGTCGATAGGCATTTCAGATATAGATGTCGATAGGCATTTCAGATATAGGTGCCGATAGGCATTTCAGATATTGTTGCGATTGGCATTTTAAAAATAGGTGCCGATAGGCATTTCAGATATAGAAGCCGATAGGCATTTCAAATATAGGTGCCGATAGGCATTCCAGATATGGTTGCCGATAGGCATTTCAAATATAGGTGCTGATAGGCATTTCAGATGTAGTTTCCGATAGGCATTTCAAAAATAGGTGTCGATAGGCATTTCAGATATAGGTGTCGATAGGCATTTCAGATATAGGTGTCGATAGGCATTTCAGGTATAGGTGTCGATAGGCATTTCAGATATAAGTGTCGATAGGCATTTCAGATATAGGTGTCGATAGGCATTTCAGATATAGGTGTCGATAGGCATTTCAGATATAGGTGTCGATAGGCATTTCAGATATAGGTGCCGATAGGCATTTCAGATGTAGTTGCCGATTGGCATTTTAAAAATAGGTGCCGATAGGCATTTCAGATATAGAAGCCGATAGGCATTTCAAATATAGGTGCCGATAGGCATTCCAGATATGGTTGCCGATAGACATTTCAAATATAGGTGCTGATAGGCATTTCAGATGTAGTTTCCGATAGGCATTTCAAAAATAGGTGTCGATAGGCATTTCAGATATAGGTGTCGATAGGCATTTCAGATATAGGTGTCGATAGGCATTTCAGATATGCTTGCCGATAGGCATTTCAAATATAGGTGCTGATAGGCATTTCAGATGTAGTTTCTGATAGGCATTTCAAAAATAGGTGTCGATAGGCATTTCAGATATAGGTGTCGACAGGCATTTCAGATATAGGTGTCGATAGTCATTTCAGATATAGGTGTCGATAGTCATTTCAGATATAGGTGTCGATAGGCATTTCAGATATAGGTGTCGATAGGCATTTCAGATATAGGTGTGGATAGGCATTTCAGATATAGGTTTCGATAGGCATTTCAGATATAGGTGTCGATAGGCATTTCAGATATAGGTGCCGATAGGCATTTCAGATATAGTTCCCGATTGGCATTTTAAAAATAGGTGCCGATAGGCATTTCAGATATAGAAGCCGATAGGCATTTCAAATATAGGTGCCGATAGGCATTCCAGATATGGTTGCCGATAGGCATTTCAAATATAGGTGCTGATAGGCATTTCAGATGTAGTTTCCGATAGGCATTTCAAAAATAGGTGTCGATAGGCATTTCAGATATAGGTGTCGATAGGCATTTCAGATATAGGTGTCGATAGGCATTTCAGATATAGGTGTCGATAGGCATTTCAGATATAGGTGTCGATAGGCATTTCAGATATAGGTGCCGATAGGCATTTCAGATATAGTTGCCGATTGGCATTTTAAAATTAGGTGCCGATAGGCATTTCAGATATAGAAGCCGATAGGGATTTCAAATATAGGTGCCGATAGGCATTCCAGATATGGTTGCCGATAGGCATTTCAAATATAGGTGCTGATAGGCATTTCAGATGTAGTTTCCGATAGGCATTTCAAAAATAGGTGTCGATAGGCATTTCAGATATAGGTGTCGATAGGCATTTCAGATATAGGTGTCGATAGGCATTTCAGATATAGGTGTCGATAGGCATTTCAGATATAGGTGCCGATAGGCATTTCAGATATAGTTGCCGATTGGCATTTTAAAAATAGGTGCCGATAGGCATTTCAGATATAGAAGCCGATAGGCATTTCAAATATAGGTGCCGATAGGCATTCCAGATATGGTTGCCGATAGGCATTTCAAATATAGGTGCTGATAGGCATTTCAGATGTAGTTTCCGATAGGCATTTCAAAAATAGGTGTCGATAGGCATTTCAGATATAGGTGTCGATAGGCATTTCAGATATAGGTGTCGATAGGCATTTCAGATATAGGTGTCGATAGGCATTTCAGATATAGGTGTCGATAGGCATTTCAGATATAGGTGTCGGTAGGCATTTCAGATGTAGTTTCCGATAGGCATTTCAAAAATAGGTGTCGATAGGCATTTAAGATATAGGTGTCGATAGGCATTTCAGATATAGGTGTCGATAGGCATTTCAGATATAGGTGTCGATAGGCATTTCAGATATAGGTGTCGATAAGCATTTCAGATATAGGTGTCGATAGGCATTTCAGATATAGGTGTCGATAGGCATTTCAGATATAGGTGTCGATAGGCATTTCAGATATAGGTGTCGATAGGCATTTCAGATATAGGTGTCGATAGGCATTTCAGATATAGGTGTCGATAGGCATTTCAGATATAGGTGTCGATAGGCATTTCAGATATAGGTGCCGATAGGCATTTCAGATATAGTTGCCGATTGGCATTTTAAAAATAGGTGCCGATAGGCATTTCAGATATAGAAGCCGATAGGCATTTCAAATATAGGTGCCGATAGTCATTCCAGATATGGTTGCCGATAGGCATTTCAAATATAGGTGCTGATAGGCATTTCAGATGTAGTTTCCGATAGGCATTTCAAAAATAGGTGTCGATAGGCATTTCAGATATAGGTGTCGATAAGCATTTCAGATATAGGTGTCGATAGGCATTTCAGATATAGGTGTCGATAGGCATTTCAGATATAGGTGTCGATAGGCATTTCAGATATAGGTGTCGGTAGGCATTTCAGATATAGGTGTCGATAGGCATTTCAGATATAGGTGTCGATAGGCATTTCAGATATAGGTGTCGATAGGCATTTCAGTTATAGGTGCCGATAGGCATTTCAGATATAGTTGCCGATTGGCATTTTAAAAATAGGTGCCGATAGGCATTTCAGATATATAAGCCGATAGGCATTTCAAATATAGGTGCCGATAGGCATTCCAGATATGGTTGCCGATAGGCATTTCAAATATAGGTGCTGATAGGCATTTCAGATGTAGTTTCCGATAGGCATTTCAAAAATAGGTGTCGATAGGCATTTCAGATATAGGTGTCGATAGGCATTTCAGATATAGGTGTCGATAGGCATTTCAGATATAGGTGTCGATAGGCATTTCAGATATAGGTGTCGATAGGCATTTCAGATATAGGTGTCGATAGGCATTTCAGATATAGGTGTCGATAGGCATTTCAGATATAGGTGCCGATAGGCATTTCAGATATAGTTCCCGATTGGCATTTTAAAAATAGGTGCCGATAGGCATTTCAGATATAGAAGCCGATAGGCATTTCAAATATAGGTGCCGATAGGCATTCCAGATATGGTTGCCGATAGGCATTTCAAATATAGGTGCTGATAGGCATTTCAGATGTAGTTTCCGATAGGCATTTCAAAAATAGGTGTCGATAGGCATTTCAGATATAGGTGTCGATAGGCATTTCAGATATAGGTGTCGATAGGCATTTCAGATATAGGTGTCGATAGGCATTTCAGATATAGGTGTCGATAGGCATTTCAGATATAGGTGTCGATAGGCATTTCAGATATAGGTGCCGATAGGCATTTCAGATATAGTTGCCGATTGGCATTTTAAAAATAGGTGCCGATAGGCATTTCAGATATAGCAGCCGATAGGGATTTCAAATATAGGTGCCGATAGGCATTCTAGATATGGTTGCCGATAGGCATTTCAAATATAGGTGCTGATAGGCATTTCAGATGTAGTTTCCGATAGGCATTTCAAAAATAGGTGTCGATAGGCATTTCAGATATAGGTGTCGATAGGCATTTCAGATATAGGTGTCGATAGGCATTTCAGATATAGGTGTCGATAGGCATTTCAGATATAGGTGCCGATAGGCATTTCAGATATAGTTGCCGATTGGCATTTTAAAAATAGGTGCCGATAGGCATTTCAGATATAGAAGCCGATAGGCATTTCAAATATAGGTGCCGATAGGCATTCCAGATATGGTTGCCGATAGGCATTTCAAATATAGGTGCTGATAGGCATTTCAGATGTAGTTTCCGATAGGCATTTCAAAAATAGGTGTCGATAGGCATTTCAGATATAGGTGTCGATAGGCATTTCAGATATAGGTGTCGATAGGCATTTCAGATATAGGTGTCGATAGGCATTTCAGATATAGGTGTCGATAGGCATTTCAGATATAGGTGTCGGTAGGCATTTCAGATGTAGTTTCCGATAGGCATTTCAAAAATAGGTGTCGATAGGCATTTAAGATATAGGTGTCGATAGGCATTTCAGATATAGGTGTCGATAGGCATTTCAGATATAGGTGTCGATAGGCATTTCAGATATAGGTGTCGATAGGCATTTCAGATATAGGTGTCGATAGGCATTTCAGATATAGGTGTCGATAGGCATTTCAGATATAGGTGTCGATAGGCATTTCAGATATAGGTGTCGATAGGCATTTCAGATATAGGTGTCGATAGGCTTTTCAGATATAGGTGTCGATAGGCATTTCAGATATAGGTGTCGATAGGCATTTCAGATATAGGTGCCGATAGGCATTTCAGATATAGTTGCCGATTGGCATTTTAAAAATAGGTGCCGATAGGCATTTCAGATATAGAAGCCGATAGGCATTTCAAATATAGGTGCCGATAGTCATTCCAGATATGGTTGCCGATAGGCATTTCAAATATAGGTGCTGATAGGCATTTCAGATGTAGTTTCCGATAGGCATTTCAAAAATAGGTGTCGATAGGCATTTCAGATATAGGTGTCGATAAGCATTTCAGATATAGGTGTCGATAGGCATTTCAGATATAGGTGTCGATAGGCATTTCAGATATAGGTGTCGATAGGCATTTCAGATATAGGTGTCGGTAGGCATTTCAGATATAGGTGTCGATAGGCATTTCAGATATAGGTGTCGATAGTCATTTCAGATATAGGTGTCGATAGGCATTTCAGTTATAGGTGCCGATAGGCATTTCAGATATAGTTGCCGATTGGCATTTTAAAAATAGGTGCCGATAGGCATTTCAGATATAGAAGCCGATAGGCATTTCAAATATAGGTGCCGATAGGCATTCCAGATATGGTTGCCGATAGGCATTTCAAATATAGGTGCTGATAGGCATTTCAGATGTAGTTTCCGATAGGCATTTCAAAAATAGGTGTCGATAGGCATTTCAGATATAGGTGTCGATAGGCATTTCAGATATAGGTGTCGATAGGCATTTCAGATATAGGTGTCGATAGGCATTTCAGATATAGGTGTCGATAGGCATTTCAGATATAGGTGTCGATAGGCATTTCAGATATAGGTGTCGATAGGCATTTCAGATATAGGTGCCGATAGGCATTTCAGATATAGTTGCCGATTGGTATTTTAAAAATAGGTGCCGATAGGCATTTCAGATATAGAAGCCGATAGGCATTTCAAAAATATAGGTGCCGATAGGCATTCCAGATATAGTTGCCGATAGGCATTTCAAATATAGGTGCTGATAGGCATTTCAGATGTAGTTTCCGATAGGCATTTCAAAAATAGGTGTCGATAGGCATTTCAGATATAGGTGTCGATAGGCATTTCAGATATAGGTGTCGATAGGAATTTCAGGTATAGGTGTCGATAGGCATTTCAGATATAAGTGTCGATAGGCATTTCAGATATAGGTGTCGATAGGCATTTCAGATATAGGTGTCGATAGGCATTTCAGATATAGGTGTCGATAGGCATTTCAGATATAGGTGCCGATAGGCATTTCAGATATAGTTGCCGATTGGCATTTTAAAAATAGGTGCCGATAGGCATTTCAGATATAGAAGCCGATAGGCATTTCAAATATAGGTGCCGATAGGCATTCCAGATATGGTTGCCGATAGGCATTTCAAATATAGGTGCTGATAGGCATTTCAGATGTAGTTTCCGATAGGCATTTCAAAAATAGGTGTCGATAGGCATTTCAGATATAGGTGTCGATAGGCATTTCAGATATAGGTGTCGATAGGCATTTCAGAT